>MU106161.1:0-165401 GCA_012274485.2 Sinapis alba | reverse complement strand
TTAGAGAACTAGTTAAATGTTTTCCTCTTGGTTATTATTTCTGAAAATTTGATCAGTATCATTGTGTAACTCTTGTGCTAGAGATGCAATGAGGGGACGGAGTAACGAGCTGTGTCGTCCATACGCAGAAGCGTTGCTGAATCTATGTAGAGAGATCAATGTGAAAGGAATCGATCTCTGGAACGCAATACAGCAACAAGATGATTGGTTAAACACTTGCTTCACGTGAGCTACTGAAACCTTTATATGATTACATTGAAAACGATTCTCCATCAAACTAACTTTTTAGGCTCTTTTTTTCTTTATTTAATAGCGATGGGATCCATTTCACAGCCAAGGCAAGCGAGATTGTCGTGAAGGAAGTACTGAAAGTAGTGAGAGAAGCTGATTGGAAACCGAGTCTTCATAGGAAGTCATTACCGGTTGAGTTTCCATTTGATTTTGGTCTACCAAACTCCCTTAGCCTTAGTGATCTAGAGTTAACCAGAAACAAGAACTTGGAACCACCACCACCTGGACCTGGTATGGCCCGGTTGTAAAAACAACTTAGCACTTAGAGATATCATATACTATATTGACATCTTGATGGTTTGCCAGTTTCACCGTTTGTTTGCATCTTTATATTAAAAAAAGTGCATTCGAATCTAGAAACTCTGTTTTTCTTTAAAACAAGAGGTAGAAACTCTGTTTTCGTTTGGTGAACAATGATGTTTAACTTTTACAACAATTCACGGTGTAGACCTTTAGACTTAACACATCATTTTCGTTCAAGTTATCTCCTAATATCTGTTACCACAAAAAATAAAAACACAACAACAAATATATATCTGAATTTAATTTGAATGGTTGTTCAACATACACGGTAATATAGGAAACTGAGCTCCACGTCAGCAGACATATCTCTTCGGGACTCTACATTTTACATTGATAGAATGAAAATTTGTGGTCAAACTTTCCATTATCCAAACATTGGTTATCCTCTCTACACTCAGATCCACCGTAACCTACGAGCTCCTTCATCTGACACCGTCCGATGAGCTTACTTTGACTTTCTTCTTTCAATCAGATTGCAACTAGCAAATCTCAATTCGCGCCTCACTACTCCATAAATACAAATCTTATCTTCCTTCCCTCCCACACTCTCTCAAAAACCCTAAGAAAAATGGCGGATTCAACCGGAGTAGTAGCGGTTTACGGCGAAGGATCCATGACCGAGACGAAACAGCAATCTCCCTTCTCCGTCAAGGTCGGTCTCGCTCAGATGCTCCGCGGCGGCGTAATCATGGACGTCGTCAACGCCGAACAAGCACGAATCGCCGAAGAAGCAGGAGCCTGCGCCGTCATGGCTCTGGAGCGTGTTCCCGCCGATATAAGAGCACAAGGCGGCGTCGCGAGGATGAGCGATCCGGAGATGATTAAAGAAATCAAAGAGGCGGTTACGATTCCGGTGATGGCGAAAGCTCGAATCGGTCATTTCGTCGAAGCGCAGATTCTCGAATCGATCGGAGTCGATTACGTCGACGAGAGTGAAGTCCTCACTCTCGCCGACGAGGATCACCACATCAACAAGCATAACTTCAAGATCCCGTTCGTTTGTGGATGCAGGAACCTCGGGGAAGCGTTGCGGCGGATCCGCGAAGGAGCCGCGATGATAAGGACTAAAGGAGAGGCGGGGACGGGGAACGTCGTGGAGGCCGTTAGGCACGTGAGGAGTGTGATGGGAGCGATTCGTTTGCTTAGGAACATGGATGATGATGAGGTGTTCGCTTACGCGAAGAAGATCGCTGCGCCTTATGAGTTGGTTATGCAGACGAAGCAGCTCGGGAGGTTACCTGTGGTTCAGTTCGCCGCCGGTGGGGTTGCTACGCCGGCGGATGCGGCGTTGATGATGCAGCTGGGGTGTGATGGAGTGTTCGTTGGTTCGGGGATTTTCAAGAGTGGAGATCCGGCGAAGCGTGCTAAGGCGATTGTGCAGGCGGTTACGAATTATAGAGACGCGGCGGTGCTGGCGGAGGTGAGCTGTGGATTGGGTGAAGCTATGGTTGGTATCAATTTGGATGATAAGGTTGAGAGGTTTGCGAACCGGTCTGAGTAAACCAATCTAAGAATTCAAATGTTTTATTTCGGTTTAAATTGGTTATGGAAATGTACGATTGGGATTTGCTCGCATCCGTGAGCTATATGTTGTGTTTGGGTCCAACGGGGTTTGCTGTTTGGCCCATTGGGCTTTGTTATTATAATTCAGTTATGCTTTATTTTTTTTCAGTTTTGAACAATGAGCTAGCTTTTAAAACATGAAAACATAATGGCACAAGATATTGTCATAAAGTTGTTACTTATTTCAATCAGTATCATTGGTTACGAATGATTGATTAGGAAGAGTTTAAGATTATGGGTTCGTCTAATGATCTTTTGTAGCCGATGATATTGAATCCTTTCTTCAAGGAGATATATATAAGCTTATAAAATGAAATGTTTAAGATGGAAACGGTGGAATCAGTGCCCGGCCTGGAAGAAAGCAAAGTTTACAGCCTTTACAAACATAAATATCTTACTTTTCATGCAACTTGGATAGTTGGATCAGTGGATGATAAACATAATACGACAACGACATTCTTTTGTTCCACCTTGTTTTCTGCCAACATTTTCTTCCTGTTCTTATATTGATCATTCAAAATTGACCTAATAAACTTATTTTTGTAACAGAACGACCTAATAAACTTTGCATGTTAAGAATAATAATAATAATAAAATAAACTTTGCATGTTGAGCTAGCTGAATGACAGTTGTCAAACATAAACAAGACACCTTTTAAGAATTGTGGATAGGTGCCACTATTTGTATATGTTTCTTTGGTAGAGCATGTTCATTGGGGAGGAAGGGGTTAGGACATGATTATTAGAGGTATTTTAGGGTGGAGTAGAGATTTAAGAACTGTCTCTTAATTTTTTCTTAGTTAAAGTTAAGAGACGGTTCTTAAATTACGCTAAAAACTCTATCCTAAGAACTCACCAATAAACATGGTCTTATAGTCTTCTCTCAATATTAAAATAGTCAAAAGAAAAAAATGTAGAAAATAGTTGGGATCTTTCTTTTGAGAAACTTTCTAACATGGGTAAAAAACAAAATACATGTATCGATATATAACAGTCATATTTTTATATTTAAATTAATTACGATAGAATTACTACTAATATTAATTAGATGAAATATTCACATAAGAGATATTCCACTAATAATGTTCGCAGCTCATTTATTATTTCTTCTGTTTCAGTTTGTTTAATGTTTAACTAAAACATTTTTGTTATTAAATAAGTAAGTTTTCAACATTTTAGATAAAAATTTAATATTATTTAATATTTTAATTAATTACATTTTAATTGGTTTTATTAATTTTGTTTGCGAAATTTTATATAGTTAAGATAAATTTTATAAGAAATCGCACATTCTATAATAGAAAGCTTACTATGAGGGCATGTTTATTGGCGGGTTCTTAGGACGGGGTTCTTAGCGTAATTTAAGAACCGTCTCTTAACTTTAACTAAAAAAAGTTAAGAGACGGCTCTTAAATAAGAGATTTAAGAACCGTCTCTTAACTTTTTTTTTAGTTAAAGTTAAGAAACGGTTTTTATATTAGGCTAAGAACCCCGTCCTAAGAATCCGCCAATAAACATGGCCTGAGAGAGACCAAAAGCTAAGAAATTTAAACTATTTAAATCTTTGTTTTTTTGTTGTCGTCATGTCCTATTGATGACATTTCTTTATTTAAATCTTTGTTCTTTCCTTTTAAATCCAATTATTTAATTTTAAACCTTTTATATGATTCATGGCTTTACAGTAAAAAATATTCATATAAAAACTTATGCACGATCGACTATGACAATTATGCAATTATTCTTTCTTACATAGTGCAAGTTCACGGTTACATATTATTTAAGTACGTAGGAGTAACTGATTTTTCTCTGTATATATATCAATTATCATGTACTTGCCAACAGTGAATCGACTTGATTTTTCCCACTAGGACCCTTCTGCCTAATCAGGAGACGGTACTCGTCGAACCTGATTTGTTTATAAAGAGCAGGTCGGTCTTTGGTTAATAGTTCTTCCACTGGTCCGATTGGGATATCACTTCTAGGGTTGTAGAAGAGTGCCAAAGAGACTCGATCCATACCGGAATTAACGACCACCTGATGCTCAACACTTTTGTAAATTCCATTGCTAAGTATCTACAATTTGATCGATCCAACATATTGTTTGGTCAATATTGACATCTGATTCCATTTTAAGAAGTAACTCAAATATCATATGCTGCCAAGATGATCATATGAATTTTCCAAGAATACTTAAAATATCCTTATAGATGAAATGTATGCACTAGTAATAGAAACACAATTAAACCTTCTATATAACATATGCATGAGTCTAAGATAATGTCTTATGACGACAAAATGCTATTTTGGTCATTTATTTTCCGAGAGCTATTTTGTGACAAAAACTTAAAAAATGCTATTTAAGAGAATTGTCGATTTTGTTATGACGACAGATTTGAGGGGCTCTAAGTTTTATTTTGTCTAGTATATACTCCATTTAGAGTTTTAATTTTCAATGTAAATGAACATAGTCTCTAAACCCATATATATGTCAATGTCTATTTTGTTCTCTAGGTTATCTATTGTGAAAAAATGTTCAAAAAGGTAAATCTAAGAAGCAATACCTGAACCTGATCTCCAATGTTAACGATCAAAGCATTGGGGACAAATTTAACAGTGACCCAGCAGTCACCACGACGGACCTGGAGGCCAGCAACCTTCTCGTCGGGGAGGACAATGGTGATGCCACCAGGGTCAGAATGGGAAGAGAGACCTAAAGTAAGGTGTGGTTGAGGGCATTTTGGGTAGAAATTTGCCCTCAGGTTAGCTCCAACTTTGTCTTCTCCTCCAAAGGCCTTCATGAGATGATTTGGTTCTAAACCTAAACTCTCTGACAATGTCTCCACCAGCCTCTCACACAGTTTTTTCACTTCTTCTCCGTACTCTTCGATTAATTCTCTGCATCGGTGAAAAGTATGTTTTCAATATTAAAATAATACGCATACTGGTTGATTGTAGACAAACTGTTTGTGAAATAGATTTACTACTAAATTTTGTGATCTTACAGTCAGTAAAAAAACAATCGTTAAAAGTTTTAAGACAAATAACACACAATACAAAGTTAATATTTATATTCCCTCCATTTAATTTTAATTTTCATTTTAAAGTTATATACGCAAATTAAAAATATATTTAATATATATTTTTAAAATAAAAATATTATTATTTATACATATAACTACAGTTTAACCACTATAAAAATAGATTAAAATTTAAAATTAATTATTTTATTGAAATTTTAAAACAACATTTATTTTAAAATAAATATTTTATTTTACAACTACATTTAAAATGAAACGTATGGACTATGTTATATCTCTTTATATGTATGTAGTTAAAAAATAAAGTCATGATTCACATGGGTGTGACCACACGTGTTCACACATGAAACACGTGCCTAAATAAACAGACAGACCAGACTGTCATGTGTGTACGTATTTGCAAGTTGTACCTTCACATAAACAAGGTGCATCAACAGCTATAAATCAAAACACACACACGAAACGTGTGTCCCATGCAAACATCCACTTAGTAACATATCTTTGTAAGTAATTAAAGAGTTTCTTAAGAACATACAACTGAGAATTATTAAGAAAAATATTTAATATGCATATATCAACTATACATATACTTTAGGGCATTATTATTTTCGGGCTCTTAACCGGAGTTTTTAACTCATAATTTAATAATTTTTTTGTTTTTATTTTAACATTTTTTGGTTAAAAACGATTTTTATATCTTTTATTTATAAACTGTTTCTTATCCGAAACTAAGAATCATGTTAAGAGACCGAGAATAATGATGGTCTTACACGTAGATGACAAGAAACTTATGTCATGGACGTATATAGAATAACATGTTTGATTGGTATTGTGCATATTTATATACTAAATACCTTATCTTAGGAGGCTGAGATGGCCACTTGGAAGGGTTTCTAATGGAAGAAGGCAAGTAACTGAGGAAGAAATAATCACCCCAGTCTAACTTAGCATCTTTCACAACCCCAGTCCTGCTTCCATAGCCTTCATATGTGTCTGGTGAGTTTGCATACTTTCGTTTCACCTCTACGGGTAAGTCAAAGAACTCTCGCCACGCTGCCCTCACACTCTCCATCAGCATGTGGTCTACACCATGGTTCACCACTTGGAAGAAACCCCACTCCTCGCACGCATTTCTCACGCGCTTCAGCCCCTCCGGTTTCCTCCAAACGTCTCTCATGTCTAGCACGGGGACTTCCATGTCAAGACCGGATTGGTCGGAGTTGTAGACCGGTCTCTGATGAGCCGGTTTAACATAGCGGTTTGGAACGGTGGATAGGCCGGTTTGGGACAAGGCTTGAACGGAAACAATCGGCTCAGGCCAGCTTGCAACCATTTTTTTTTCTTTTGTGAATTGTGTTGTATTAGAATACACTCAAGAAGAGAGGTGTAAAGGAAAGAATGAAAGTTTTAGATGGTGGAAGGAAGAGAGGACGAGTAGGGGTATAAATACATGAAAAAGTAAACCGAAATTAAACAATTAATAATGATACGGTAATTTTTGTTTCACTTTGTATTTCTTAATTGAATTTCGAGTTCGACCTAATATACTTTGCATGTTGAGCTAATTGGATGAAAAACATAATAAGACACGTTTTTGTAGAGTTGTGGATAGATGCCAGACAATATTTCATTTTTTTCTCTAATGACTTTTGAAGTTAGGGAGATGGAGAATGAATGTCGGCGCCGTGCGATGGTTTGCAACTCATTTATTAATTGTTAAGAGCTATATGGGAGAGACCAAAAGATAACACTTTATCATCACGTGTTTAGTTGTCGTGTCCTACTGAAGTCTTTCCTCAGTTACATAAATCTTAGAATACAATTTTCATAGTAAAATGACACTTGAATGAACAGACTTAATAATATCGTTTTTTTTTTTTTGCTTCTTTTTGTAGCAATACATAGATGTATCTACACAAAATGATATGTCAATATATTGTCTACTATATGTATAACTACTTTACAAGTGTTCTAATTCAATATTACAAATGAAACAAAATTTATGTTCTCATTCATCGCGAGTTCAGAAGAACGAGATTAATGTATAAATCTCTTAGGTTGGAACTCCACATTGTCAACAATAAACAAAAAAGCTAACTCATAGTGATCGTTTCGTTTTCAACTTTTCATTGTATTTATATTTATAAGCCCATTCATAATATATACCAAATATAAAAAGATGAAAAATCGTGTTTTCAGAACCTGATAACGTAAAACTGGAGCACAGGCACTTGAAAAGTAAACATTTGCCTTAGTGAATAAACACGATTATTCAGAATAATATATCTCATGTAATCATAATGAGAGCACATCCACTTGTAAGATATTATTAACATCTTTTATTGATCAATACAGATCTCATTTTTCAAAAAACGAAACTAAACACTTCTCAACCATATGTTTCGTTATTGGACAAAAGTCTCTTTCTTTGAAATATTATTGATGATAACGGGACCATACAGTAGAGAAGAAGCAATGTATATTGATGCGTATGTATCACATGTCTAATTTAAAATCGGCTGAATATATTGAGGGTTTCAAAATCGGCTGAATCAGCAGTGATATAACTCATCGTTGCGAATGATAGTGCTAATCTTGCATAACTATAGATTGCATCAATCAAGCCAACGTTTATCTAAGTTTTCTCTAATGACTATTTAGTTAAGTGAGAATACCATATATACCACGCCAACTACAAATTATGTGGTAGATTATTTCACCACGAAAGGGAAAATGCGTTGGCTATTTCGTGTTATCCGATTGAAAATTTTATTGACGTCATACTTCTTGGAGATTATTTCGCATATATTTATATTACTGAATATTTCGTTGTGATATTAAAATTAGTTTCATCATATATACCTATTTATTTAGTAATAAGATAGAAACTAGGTCTTCTCCTGCAGTTTGCAATATTGGATATTATTTATCTTTTAGGTATCAGATAAATTTAAAATACTATTGCAATATGGATGAAGGTTATTAATTATGCTCAACTGTTAGTTATGCTTGGTTTTGGTTCGAGATTTATTTTAAATAATAAAATATCATCTAAAAGGATGATTTAATATGATTTAAGTTTAGACGGATTCCAATATTGTTCAAATGTGTATTTAATTTATAAATAAATCCAGGTTTTAGATTAAATAAGAAAGATCAGTCAGATTCAAATCCAATTTTATAATAATTAGTTATGTTATCTATATTTCCCCTAGTAATAATATAATTTAAGTGTGAATTGAGTTTGTTCTATTGACAAATCTCTTAATAGCTTACAAAACAATGCCATATTTCGAACATCTCTTAAACGTGGTTGCCCGTTGACGTCAACCTTATCTGCTTAAAACATTTTCTGAAAAAAATATACATAACATGTAGGGGATAATTACTTAACCAGATGGAGAAGTGTAGCAAAAATACTAAGATCGCGATGTTAACAAAGAATAAATTGTGCTCCGAATATGTTGAATATTCTGAATGTATTTCATTTTTGTGCTAATTAACAAAAAAAAATGTTCATCTAACTCGTTGATTGTTTAGAAAACAACATCTACGTACGTCGCCAAGAATGAAGAAAGGGGGGGGGGGGGGGGGAATAATAGGTGCGTGCATGTGGCTACTGGCTACCGAACGCACATGTGAACATAATGTTTGTATTTTAGATAAATAGTAGTGTATATATATATTCAAAATAGAAAATAGATATTTAGTTCTACTATTTATAATCAACAATTTTATTATTCAAATACTTCTTAGGAAAATATTTTTTAATTTATGAGCTGACTAAGTAAATTCAAACTAAAGAGTAAAAAGTTCACCTTTAAAATCAATGTTTCTGTTAATCCTAAACTTACATGGTCAACTGTAACTTTGAGGATTAGAAAATATAGTTTGATACTTCTTAGAGTCACGGTTGCAATGTAAAAGTTAAATATTAATCTTTAATTGTGGTTATCTATTCTACCACCACATGATCTAATATATAGTTCTAGGAAGTCTAAAGATTATATTAATTTTAAAAAATGTTTTTATGAGTGTTTTAATGCAAGCAAGTCAACTTTTTAATTATAAGAAAGAAATTCATAATTAAAAAAAGTGCGCACTAATTTAAGTGGCCAAAATAATAAAAATTCATGTTTAAGAGAAATTATCTTTTCTTACTTATTTTTGGTTTAGAGTTTAACTAAAGATTTAACATTCATCATTAGGGCACAACATAGCTACTCCTATTATTATTCTATCTACTTCCTGTTATGTCCTTCTCATCTATGTGTTAGCCTAATCATAAGATGAGAGAGACACTATGAGAAACTATTGCAACACAAGAGGTAGATATCAACTGAAAAATTAATATTCATTTTGTGATTATCTATTTTACCTACATATCTAATATATAACTCTGGAAGTTTAAGGATTATGTTTAGGAAAAAGCCTTTTATGAGTTTTTATTTAATGCAAGCAATTGTACATTTTAATTGTACGAAAGAAATTCATAATAAAACAAAGCGTACTAATTTAGCCCTATTTTCAAAGAGACCAAAAAATATATGAAAATCATGTAATATAAATTAGCGTGGTTTAGATTTCATTTAATTATTGTTCAATTTGTATGGTTATTTCTTGAACTCTAAAAAAAGACTTTCTTAAGTTGGATCATACAAGTAGAAACTTCTCCAACTCCAATTTGAGAAAAAAATGAGCTATATAAATGCATCTGCAAGAGAGAATGTAGAAGAGATGCCAAACATTTATTAAAATTATGAACTACAAATGTTTTTGAGTTAAGAGTAGAGAAAGAAAATGGAATGAAACTAATTCAACACCTTGCTAAGTTCACAATTCTCAAGCATTATGAGAATTAACGTCAATATATCACAGCTTCATAAAAGTTCTCCTTTCACAAACACGTGGAAACATAGGCCAGTTGCTGTAACTTTTCATCATCTACTGTTTTATAATTAAATTATTCAGTGGAAGACTTTTTCGATTACTTTTATGTATCTTCTATCTATCCATGATTTTCATACTTGTGTTAGCACTGTTTTGTCTAGTTCTTCTACTATACACACAAGCACTGTTTTGTCTAGTTCTTCTACTACACCAAACTAAGCAATCAATGACGAGACATTCAGACAAAATGTCACTATCAATATACCTAAACTTCGCCAATATCACTCATCATGTCATTCAAACATGTGAAATGAAGAAAGAATGTACAGTTTGGAAAGCTGATATGAGTGAATGAACTATATATAACTAAAGCAATTCTCCAAGACACTTGTCAATCTCTAAATATGTAATAAAAAGTCAGAGCCAACCACGAAGTGATGTACTCTATAGAGATGAGCTTACTAAGTTAACTAGCAACATGCAAACCAACATTTGTCCACTTGATATCTGGTTTTATAGATTTGTTGGGTAACAAAACTGAACGAGTTTTTTTAAATCTTAATTAGCAGCTCTAGATAAATAAATAGGTAGTTTTTTAAAGTTGAAAACAATATAGTCACTCATTTTTAACAGATTTTTTATTAGTGTTCAAATTTTTCAAAACACTAATTTTTAATGTAAGGTTTACCACAGATACGTCACCCATGATCCTAAGATAATCTTTGATTTAAGAGTTACATATCCGACTTTATCTTAAAGAAAACAGTCCGTTCTAATCCAGAGTGAACTCTGGTTTAACATACTGCTACTGAAACATTAGTCAAAAACTATAAGAAGAGTTGAGGATTTAACACTCACATGTCGTTACATAGCTAAAAGACTAGAAAACAGTGATGTGTCGGTCATAATCCTACATTGTTTCTCAGTCCCCAAACGTTTTCATGATCAGTTCAGTTGAGTCCAAACTATACACAAGTAGTTAAATATAGTGGCGGTTCTATTCAAACATCTCCTCCATTAAGTTGCAAAGTTTTTTTGCAAATATAAATTTTTTTATTAGCAGAAGAAAACTTTAAGAAAATATATTCAATAGGAACGAGTCCTAAGCAAGAGTTTAATTTACACAGGATCATTTTAACAGCATAATAAATGGTTGTTAAATGCAGTTACATCACTCTTTCATATCTCTACAACACCAAAAGAAAAGAGGAGAGAAAAAAAAAATGAAAGTAAATAAAGAGGTTTTTTCATAAAACAATGGTAACACCTCTAGCACCATGAACATAAGAAGGATGAGCAGCTTCTTGATCTCTCTCAAACTGTTGCATCTGTGTGGCATGTCTCGTGGCATCGAACTTCTCTCCATCTCCCCAAAGAGCATAAGCTTCTTCTCCATGAGCAGCATCATCTCCAATCCCAAGCTCTTCCTCAGCCATTCTCAATGGTATGAACATCTTGATAGCAAGAAGTATGAGAGTCGTCGACACAAGATTCCATGCAGCAATGAAGGCAGCTCCGGCCCACTGCTTCAAAAGCTGTTTGCCGCCATCGCCGCCGTAGAAAGCTCCATTGGTTGGGTTAGGAAGTGATAACTTGCAGAGATCAGGATGTGCGAATAAGCCTGTCATTGTTCCACCTAGTATCCCGGCTACTGCGTGTGTGTAGAATACTGCTAATGTATCATCCACCTGTTTATTTCATTCAATCAAAAATATCACCTCTCAGATTTTTGTAACTAAAAATACATTAATTCAACAATTGATATATTACATTAAAAAATGGATTACTTAAAAACAAAATATATACGATGAAACATTGATTTATATAGCATACTTCAAATGATATAAAACTACATGTACTACTTCAGATGAATACTATCAACTTCAAGTTATAAATTTCAGGAAAAATATCCTGATATAGTCCAATCTATGATCTACATATATATCTAATGAAAAAGAAGAATGTATTTAAAAAATAATTCAATCATATACTTACATCTCATATTTTTCGTTTGTAAGTACCTAAAAGCTGTTCTCAAAAAAAAAAAAAAAAAAACAGTACCCAAAAGCTTGAAACATAGGTTTTAGTGTAAAACAGTAGAAATCTAGATAATTTGTGTTCAGCATTTGATATTTTTAAAATCCCAACATGACATGATTTATATATTATATTAGTTCATATACCACACAATGGTAAAGAAAAAAAGAAGTTTGAAGGGTGAAGATAATTTACCTGTTGGAGGAGAGTGGATTTCTTGTGAAGGATCATCATAGAGGCCCATGGAACTGATCCTGAGAATATTCCAATTATTATAGCGGCCCATGTTTGGATCAATCCTGCAATGTAATTAAATTAACCATGCAATGTTACAAAATAGTTCCCATATTTCTCTGTCTCAAGACTCTCAACCAATACTAAACAAGATTAAATTATAAAGAGACCTGCTCCGGGAGTAACGCCGGCGAGACCAGTGACCATGCCTTGAATGGCTCCGATGACAGAAGGTTTGCCAAAGAAGATAACATCGAGTGTGGTCCATACAAGGAGGCTTGTGGCAGCGGAGAGGTTGGTGTTGAGCACCGCAATTGAGGAGGTTAAGTTGGCCGCGTAGGGAGCTCCGCCGTTAAAACCGGACCATCCCATCCATAGAAGCCCAGCTCCGGCAAGCATTAAAAGAACATTGTTCGGAGGAAATCTTTCTCTGTCAGCTTGAGGCCTAGGTCCCACCTACAACATCTCACACATATCCAATTTAATTTAATTTATATAACCAAATCAACTCAATAATGCAACATGGAAGTAATGAACTATTGTACGACTCTTTTCTCAACCACTATTTGCTTTTTAGATAACCATTTTTTATTTTTATTTTGCATAATTATATATACTCTCGTCATTTTAGATTTGTGCACACTAATTAAGAAAACATTTAATTGTGTATATTTTCTATATAAAAACATCATTCTCCATACACCTAACAATATTTCAACCAATAGAAAATTAAACTGAAAAATAAAATTCATAAATTTTGCATTGAAATACGAAAGACACTTATTTTGTAACAAATTTTTTTTTTCTAAAACGACAGTTAATATGAAATGGAGGGAATATTACTATACGTCATATCATGTGAAATTGACTTGACTTCTATGTACGATAAATGCATAATACAAGGAAACAAAAATGAATTACTTCATAAACATAAAGTTATTACTCTTTTACACCAAAAAAAGTTATTACTCTTCTCTAATTAAATTTTATCTGAGCTGATTATACTATGTAAGCTAATATCGAGTTGTCCAATCCTAAATGATTTTGTTTAATCTATCTATGACTTGCAAATTAATTACTTTTTGTTAGTGGACCTATCAATCATTAAACTGATCTATAAATTAACTAAGAAACTTGAAATCTGAATACGTAATCATCTCGACAGAGAAAGCAAAACAAGACTTGGTATTTCAGGATGAGTCTATATCAAAATATACTTTGTTAGAAATTTTCCAAGTCTATGACCAGACCACGTCGTCTACCGTACATTAATATTCAACAGAAAACAATATAATATTATTCCTCCGTGACTTAAAACCCCAATATTTATTATCTATTTTGGTAATAAAAACATTTTTTTAGCCTGAGAATTTAATATCAACATGATCCGAACTAACTAAAAATAATCTATCCTTAAATACTCTAGACCTTCTCTTTCATAGTATACGTTTTTAAAAAAAGTATTTTTAATATTTCTAAATTGAAGTTATTTTATGTTCCTATACAACTTTTATATGTACAAGATATTTTATAACAGTGTTCCAAAAAAGGATATTTTATAACTAACTAACTGCTGCAACTTTTCATGGTTAACAAAATTTATATAACAGTTAATACTTTTTAAAAGATTTATACTTTTAAAACCTTCATGTATTTACCTAAAATATACAAATCCCCTCTAGATTCACAACTAGAAGATGTACATTTAATTTGGTCATAAATGAATGTAATTCGTGGAAATAACATAAAGATAATGGAGATATTTTATTATTTTAAAACATACCCAATAAGCGGCGACGAAGCCGGCAACACCAGAGGAGAGATGAATAACATAACCACCGGAGTAATCAATAACTCCCCAATGGTAAAGAAACCCTCCGCCCCATATACTATAAGCTCCGACTGTGTAGCTAAAGATCAGCCACAACGGCACAAAAGCCATCCACGCTTTAATATTCATCCTCCCTAACACCGACCCAGCCACAAGTATCGTCGTTATCGCCGCAAAAGTGAACTGAAAATACACCAAAGTCGCCATCGGAAACAACGGCGTCGTCGCTTCTATCTCTATCGTCCCGTTCGCTGACTTCCACACGGTTGATGGGATCTGTAAGAAAAAAAGACCAAAGGAGTTAACCAAAAGATATATATCATTCAGACAAGACATAAACTGATGTCAAGACAAGACACCTTGGCTCTGTCTTTGAGGTAGCCTTGGTCGAAGGCGGGACCACCTCTTCCCCAGAAAGGCAAAAGCTCATCTCCGAAAGCCATTTTGTAACAGAGGAGGACCCAACAGAGGAGGACGGCGGCGAAGGCGTAGAGAGCCATGAAAGCGGAGTTCACGGCCCATTTCTTCTTGACGATGGAGGCGTAGAGGATGACTAGACCTGGCATGCTCTGTAGACCGACAAGAGTCGACGCCGTGAGCTGCCACGCGTTGTCTCCTTTGTTGAGCCATTCAGGAACCTTTGTTAAGGTCGCATTGTAAGCTCCGGACATGTTATCTCTCCCTCTTTCCCAGAGTTGATGATGATGATGATGACTTTTTTTGGGAGGTTTCAAATGTTTTATAGTCAATGGTAAAAGAGCATGAAAATGTAGGTGTGAAAACATTTAATATAATAATATTGTAGACAAGTCGCAAGTGGTGTTTTGTTGTACAGTCTGGAGGAGAAAAGTCTTCGGAGATAGACTGATATGTTTCTCATTCTTCAATTAGCATCAGGATGTTTTTCAAACTAGCTTCTTCTTTCTTTGTCTACTACTTTCACAATTATCGCGTCACAGAATTACCCGGAAATATAAAATAAATAGATGTGGTGTGGACTTGATTATTTATCATCATAAAAACTCATAAGAGCACCCGTAATGAGAAATCCTTAAAGGGAGTTTTTAGCAGAAAAAATAATTAAATAATCAGTAAATTTCATTAAAATTTAAGGATTCGATCCTTAAAATTTCTAAATAAGGATCGGTTCTTACACTATTTGCGATACGTGACGGCACACGATTAGTTGGATTTTTTTTTAAATCTAGAAAAAAAATTTGAAAAAAATATATATAAGGATTTTACAATGGAATTCATCATTGTGGATGCTCTAAGTTCCTAACTATTTTTAGTATTTTAAAAGAGTTGAGAGAAATCATATATCTTGAATTTAGAATGTTGATAACTTTTTCTTCTCCAAGGGTTTCTATATAAGAAATGAGAAAAATAAATTCTTTCATATTTTTGAAGTTATCGTTGAAGAAATATGATTTATTTTGAAACTCATTGTACGAGGCTGACAAAATTATATTTTTCAAATTTAGTCGTTGAAATAAGTGACTGATAAAATCATCGCCAAGTAATTTATCATGAGTTTTTGGTTACATATATTTTGAAAATATTTAAACTCAAATAAAATGGCACTCGAGATCCATTAATGAGATCAAAAGTTTACCACCCTTAGAGCAACCTCCAAATATCAATTTTAACTTTTAACTAAGTATCTAAAGGATAAATTATTAAAAATTTACAAAAAGTAATAAACAGTTAAGCATTGGTTCCAATATAGTGTTACACAGAACCGGTATAAAATAAGACTCTTGTGATACATGTTTAATTATGAGTGATTTTTTTTTTTACATAATAAATTTAAATCATAATATTAAACAAATATCAAAATACTATTATTAATGAATTGAGAATTTATTTTAGGTATTTAAACGTTAAGGTTGCTCTTACCATTAAGATTTGAAGATACTTTATCTTGATGCATTTTCTCTGTAGTTAACCGTTGTGAAATTCATGTGGTTTCAGAAGTTATTAGACCATGTTTAATCCAAAAAATCCACTTTGGGTTTCTTAATTTTTTTCTCTCATTCAAAAAAAATAAAAATAAAAAAGAATCAATCGCGGGCCGTTACGTATCGGTAGGGTCCGTGAACAGTGCAAAAAACTCTCAAAAATCGATTTTTAATTTATAGTTTTTGTAATCGGTTTTTGCACTGTTCACGAGCCCCACATGTCTTTTAAATATGCTCTTAGACTCTGATGGTGAGTGACTTCTACGTACTATAACCCAACGATTCCAAAAATTGGGCATTGTTCCTCACTTTTGATCGTGCGGCCATGTTTAATACCGAAGAAGTTGACCAAGTAACACATCGAATGTTTAAGAAGCAAAGATTCATTTGTTTGTAAATCAGATTTGATACTGACCCCAACGTAAAGGTTTATATATATTCAGTTAAACAACAGTATCAACGTTATATATAGTAATCAACGACGTCCATTTCATATGTATATCATATAATCACCATCGTATCATTATAGAATACAAATTTTGCAATAATGTATTGGAGATGGATACCAATATTCTTCGAATCGATTGACTGTACATAAATTTTTATAGAGTCATGGGAACCAACAATCCTAACTAATTGCCAGTTGGGAAAAGTTTTCTGTATATAAATTAAACTTGACATCACAATATATTACTACTTTCGTCTATTACTTCGTTATAGGCTCCGACTGGTAACCTTTCGAAGAACAAAAGGAATGAAAGGGAAATGAATGTATAAGAACAAAATTGAAGGAATAAAAAGGAATGCTTGTTCCTTCTCATTTTTGTTAAGGAATGTTTTTGTTCATTATTTCTCTACAAAAAAAGGAATGAAAGAGAATAAGAGAGAAAAGCTATTCCTTGTGAATGGTGAATTTTTTTAAGAATGATAAGGAATTGAATATTCCCCTCCGTTCCCGGATCACCATTCAAAGCCATAATCCCATAGTTTTATAAATGGTTTCCATCAAAAGATAAAATAAATAAAAAAATAACAATTTATGAAGGTCCAGTGTTAGCCCAACAAACAATATCATACTACTTTCTATTTTTTAAAACTATCATTTTATCATTTTTTCTTATTTCAAAAAATATCATTCTACATTTTTATGAAACTTTTCATATCAAATAATTAATTGGCTTGGTAAATAACGATCAAAATCAACCATTATTTTTTAAAAATACTTGTGTAATTGATTGTAATTTTTGATGATTTTTAATCAGACTTATACTGCCAATTCAACTTAAAAGGGATAATTGTTGATTCCTGCTGCATGCAACAGGCGATGTTGAAAGACATCACATCAGATCCTTTTCAAAATCAGTTTCAGCTGACAAGAAATCAAATGAAATTTATCAATTAGTAAAAAAAAATATTTTATAAAAATGAAAAATTAGGAAAAAATTACTTTAATAGTCTTCAATATCGGGGACTATGATCTCAAAGGCATTGTAACATTGCTTTCCATCGAAATTCAGAAATTCAGATTCGTGGACTGTAAGTTATACGTGAGGGGTAATATTGATGTAATACAAGCACTTCGTGAATCAGAAATCTTATTGTTGGTTTCCAAGTAGATATCATGTCTCCCCATGACCTTCGAGCTTCAACACATTTTAGATATCGTATTCATTTATAAAATACTGGATCGAGAGCTGAGCATCAACGTCAATAATTCCATGTAATTTCAAGAGAGCTGTGAGTTGTCTTGTCAGTGAAATGGCCCAACAGACATGCATTTCTCGTTGGTTGAGCACTTCATCCATTAATTTAGTATCTTTATGAGATATATAATCACTCATATCTACAATTAAAACAAACCATAAATGACTAGGTATTAAAAACTGAAACTATTAAAAGCAATAAACCAGAGAAATAGATAGTGAAAGAAGGATATATAGATAACATAATTGTTTAATCTTCAATTCAGTGCACTATTTGTTCATAAATAACAATCTCTCTTGTTATGCTATAGGAATCTTGGAATTCCAATAAGGAACCTCAAATTCATCTATAAAACATAGCATGTTAATGTGTTGGTAGATTACGCTTACTAAGATTTGGGATATAATTTGTCTATAAATTAAAAAATCAGCCATTAATATAATAAAAGAAACAATAAAAAATATACAGTAATTTCTAAGAACAATTTTACGTTCTCAGTAATAAACCCAAAAGAAGATTAACTTTTAACTGTTGCTGCAACAAGTGAAGTTAAAAAGGAACGATTCAAATTTGCTTCAAAATCAGTTTCAACTACAATAAAATAAATAATTAAAAAGAAAGTTTTATAAAATATGTAGATATAAATTTATAAAGGAAACATACTTTTAATTATCCAATTCAGTGGACTATTATCATTGTTGCTTTGAATTGTGGATGTCCACCAAACATATCTATTGAATTTGTAAACTGTAAGTCATAGGTGAGAGGACATACATTTAGTGATACAGACCCTTATACAAGCATAAGCTTGTTGCTTGTTCAAAATAACTAATCATTCTTTCGCAGTGCCTTGAAGTTGTCTATTATAAAGAGAGCATCCTACTTCATTGATGAGATGTTGAACTAAGAGCTGAGCATCCATATTTAGAACTCCACAAAGTTTTAGGAGAGCTGAGAGATGTCTGTTTAAGGCAATAGCCTAACAAACATGGATGTTATCTTGGTCAAATATCTTCTCCATGAGTTTAGTACACTTGTAAGTGATGTAATCACTCATACCTGAAAAAAACATCATCATGTTTACTAAATCTTAATAAGATGTTAAGCAAGTAGGAGTGAAAGACTTCTTAAGAAACTGAAATTTTGATCAAAGAGACACAAAGAAAAAAATAGTAATAACAAACAAAGAGAAACTATCTTTTCTCTCTAGCCTACGAAGCTGATACTCTTGTAGCTTCATTAGAAAAGAATCATTGCAGTATATAAGTGCAGAATACTTGAATGGCTAAGCCCACAAACATATTCTCAAAACCCTGACAAGATTCCAAGTAGTGAAGTGAATCATGCTCCCATGAATGACCAAACTGTGTTCCCACGGTTGTTTATCGACATAAACAGCGCAAAGAATGTTCCTTAAACAGCACAAAGAGTGTTCCTTCGTTCCCATGAGGACATAGACAACCAGAAAAGATCAAGAATGGCATGAATTTGAGTTGATTGATGGCATCAGCTAGCTCATCCAAAGAGAACCATTGTCTTGTATGATACTCTATAACCCATATTTTCTCAAGACACTAAGACCAAATCGAGGAATATAGTTATGGACAGCTCGACGTGAGCAAACAAGAGAGACTTGTGCAGAGTCATGTTTGTCAGATAGTGGTTGTAGATAAAGATTCCAAAAATGAGACCTAACCAGCCAACAACACATGTTGTTCCTAGGAAAGAAGCGTGCAACTGCAACACCTTGGTTTGGTAATAGAACATGACAGTAGAGAGAGATTTGGCATATTTTGTGTTTAAGGTTGTGTCTTTTTCAGTTTTATAAGAAAGAAAAAAAAACTCATCAGAATCGGCATAATCTTTATAATCGTTCAGAAAAGTTTAGAGCAAGAATCTAGTGAAACAACATCTACCATTTCAACAAGCTTATTAGTTAGACATGAAGATCGATAGCAATATCAGTAATAATATCACTATAAGTAAACAGAATGAATAATTTATGGAAAAAAACTCAGTTGTAACTTACTTGGTAGCGTTTAGTGCGTGTTTTCTCAGACTGCAACAAGAATGTAAAATATTGAGAATTTATTTAGCTGTAACTCAAGAACACAATTATGAATTATTTTTTTTGGGTAAAGAAATGTAATTATGTACTTAAGTACCCAACGTTTCATATTTGTGGTTGATCCCTGTTTACTGCAACAAAACTCCTAAGTACCCAACATTCTTTATACATTAACAAGTAAAAGGTTTGCTTCATCAGAGCTTATTTTTGACACATGGAGTTAATAATACATTAATACCATACATAGAAGAAAAAGAAAAAAAACTTGCTAAAGTATCCATATAAGTTAGAAGTTATCAACAGCAACACCATGACGTATAACCTCATAAGCATCTCTGCTTCTGCTTTTCTTCATCCCAGCCGTGAAATATACCTTTGACGCATCTGCTGAGACACAACTCACTTTCACCCAAATCATCACCTTTGTTTTCAACCCTTCCACTTCAGCTAGCTTCCCTTTCTCCAGGTAACCAGTTACCGTGGTTGAAAACCGAAGGACTGATGAGTCTCTGTACCCAACCTCGCAGGTCTCAGGGATGAAGACAGTCAACTTACCCGTCTCTTCGTTGAACTCATAGTTTGTGGCGTCTTGTGGAAAGATCCCAACAGGTAAACCAAACTCTTTAAGCAGCTCAGGCAATGGCTTTTGCATTTTTCCTATTCAGAACAAGATGCAGATCATAAAACTATACAGGATGGACAAAATTCTTAAGCTTGACTGAACATATACACTTCAAGACCTAAAGGAGATTCACATTGTGTTTAAAATGTGTGAAACAACCATTGAAGAAAACAACCATATACACTGGAAGAAGTAAAAAAAATCAAACCTTTGAGTTTGTTGACCAACCACTTGGTACCTCCTTCAATACTGCTAGACAATGACTGCAAAAACAAGAACCCAAAAATATCATCAATCTAAGGTAACCAAAAGCAATAAACTTTTTTCAAGATAAGTACAATTTGTAACATATGTTAATCCATTTTAATTTCTATGGTAACTAACTCAAGAATATTCACTTAATTCAAAAGTAGTGAACTTTCCATTAAACACACAACAAGTTGTTTGATCAACCTCTAAAGATACAAACTTGTTACAACAAAACTCATTTCCAAAGCATATTGGTTTTGACCAGGAAACATGTAAAGACTAAACAGAGCCATCAAAGATCAAGAACTCTAAATGAAAATGGGTTTCCTTCGATATTTAGAACGCTCAATATGGTAAGCTGAGACTATTTAAAGCAATAAACCAAAGAGAGAGAGTTAGGGAAGGATACATTGAAGTCGTCACCGACGGAGTTAAACTCTTTGTTTGCCTTCTGTCCTAACCAATAAGACCCCACCTTGTTCATTATTTGATCCATCTCTCCTGCGTGTAACAACTTGATAATCCGCTTATAGAGAGAAAAGACGATGGCTCTCTGTTATGTTCTTCTACTTCGTTCCGCGTATGAAGAGAATGTTTCTTCGGTTTGATGTGTTACTATTGTGTAGCACAGAGAACTAACACGGCACAGCGTTCGTTTTTCAGTGATCTAAACGACACGAGTTTCACTCATGCCGTGTTGTTTGAAATGTCGTGTAATTAAAGAAAAAGTCAACTTGACAACTCCCACATTAAAAAAGGGTTTAACGAACGCCTTAATCACGTTTTAAAGAACTTAGTTTTTATGATAAAAACTGGGTACTGATTCTAACATCTTTAAATTTATGATAAAAAAAATACTAACTTAATTTTTCTAAATACTTATAAAACATTTATAAATTCAAACTCACCCCTTTAATATTAAACCCTAAAGAATATTTGCTAAAACCTAAACTCAAATATCAATATATTTTTGATTAAGGATATTTTTTAAAAATGATAATTAACTTATGGTATTTTTAAATTTACTGTTTATCATTATTACTTAATAAACAGTAGTACATTAAAATGTAAAAATATATTTTTTAGAAATAAATATTGTTTTTACACAGTAACTGAGTAAGTATTAATTAATTACCGTGAATCTGCCTCGATTTCGGGTGAAATTAACGATCTGGATGGCTGACTTTGTGGACTGAAGGTTCTTATTAAAACCTCTCGTTCTGCATTGCATCAATTCTCTAGGCTTTGCACAAAGCAAAAAACTCATCCATCGTGGTCACATTAACCATATGAAACAATGATATGATTACCAAAAAAGGTTGCTCTTGCCACATCTCAATCATCTTCAATTAGCAAACACTTTGACAAACTCACTCTTTCTGTATTTTTGTGCATCACATGATGTATATTGGATGTGAATGTGCATATCCTTCTCGTGACGTAAAATGGACGAAAGAGATTAATTTGCTTTGTAATTGCGTATCAGTATATCATAATCAAAGCAAGACAACTTGTTCATCAATATGGTTATAAATATTCTTGAATTTCAGGATATTTGGATCTGATATGTAGTTGTGAGGCATTTGCTTTGTATATATTGCATATCAGTATAACATAATCAAAGCAATACAAGGATTTAACTTGTTCCGTACTTGTTCATCAATATGGTTATAAAGATTCTTGAATTTTGGATAATCAGATCTGATATTTTTTTTTTTAATATAACAGATCTGATATTTAACTATCAAGATATGAGTTGAAAGCATAAGTATGAATAGTGTACTTTGTGAGTTCATTTGTCTTTCATAAAACCGAAGTTAACAAAAAAGTTATAGATATATTTCAAATTTAACCATATTTTTAAAGTAATAATTTATGGATATCACATTGAAAAGAAATTTTACTACTTAATAAACTTAAATTCAAAAATGTATTCGTTTCTAAGATTATTATAATCCAAAATCATTCCCTATATCAATCTATCTATTTCTTTGGTGTATATCTATATATATTTGGATACAACCGTTTATTTTATTTTCCTAAATATTGTATTAGATTATTATTCAGGTTAAACCATCCCCCACATTGTCAAACCATTTTGTCCAGATTTTGTTTATCGTATCTTATTAATCCCCAGTTTAAAATCTGTAAAAATAACAAAAACCTATTGGTAATATTGAAAATGTTCTGTAATACTCCGTAATAAACAATACACGAGAATTATGGTCACTACTTGCCAATTTATAAATCATATCAAACAGTCAGGTCAACAAAATGGGTAGAAAAGTAAATTAACAAAGTGCAAGTTGCTAGTTTTGTTTTCGTTATTACCACTCACATGAACTCTGCATTAAAAACTCTTTCTCTATATCAAATCGAAAGGCACAGCCCAACTTTTTCGCAAGTCGCTGTAAAGTTGATTTTGCTCCCCTTTTTTTTTATATACACACATCTTCTCCTCTTTTTAACATCTTCTTCTTGAATCCTCCCATCTTCTTCATCTAACCCTAAAGAACTTCATCAAAGATCGATCAAGATTCTATAAACACACACAAGAACATGCTTGCCGTTCACCGCCCTTCCTCCGCCGTATCAGACGGAGACACCGTCCAGATTCCAACGATGGTTCAAAAACGTTTTCCTTCTCTCTCATGCGACGCAACAGCAGCTCGTTTCCACACGCACGAGGTTGGTCCTAACCAGTGTTGCTCCGCCGTGATACAAGAGATCTCCGCACCTATCTCCACCGTATGGTCCGTAGTCAGACGCTTTGACAACCCGCAAGCTTACAAACACTTCCTCAAAAGCTGCAGCGTCATCGACGGAGACGGTGGGAACGTTGGTAGCTTACGTCAAGTCCATGTTGTCTCTGGCCTCCCTGCTGCTAGCTCCACCGAGCGTCTTGACATATTAGACGACGAGCGTCATGTCATTAGCTTCAGCGTCGTTGGTGGTGACCATAGGCTCTCTAACTACAGATCAGTCACGACTCTTCACTCTTCTCCGGTCTCCGGGACCGTCGTTGTTGAGTCTTACGTCGTTGATGTGCCTCCGGGGAACACAAAGGAAGAGACATGCGACTTTGTTGACGTTATAGTACGATGCAATCTTCAGTCTCTTGCTAAGATAGCTGAGATATCTGCGGCCGAGGGGAACAAGAAGATGTCCATGTGATGTGTGTTTCGTTGTCTGAATAGTTTCGTTAAGATCCGACGTCGTTTCTAGTTTTTTTTTAGCCGTCGTGTGATCTATGTTTTTTACCGGCTTATTGTGTGAAAAAAAAGAAAATACATTAGTGAATTAATATCTCATGCATCATAATCTTCTATTTTTTTACTTCTTTTATATTTTATATCCATAAAGAACTGATTCGGATAAGCCCTATTCCGGCTTTCACCACCCAAAGATAATAAAAAGTAATGGTAAGAGTATATGATTTTTCAAGTATATGATTTTTCAAGTTAACATATTGTTTTTACTTTAATATTTACTGAGTTTCTGACCATCTTCACTGACTAAAGGAACTTGGGGATATGATAATACATTGTCTTCCTTTTCTTAGATGGTTTAAATTTTAAATCGTTCCTCCAACTTTTACTTTCTTATTATTCCATAATGATTAAAAAGGAATTAATGTTTAAGCTTTATATAAAATCAGAAAATATGTGCAACATATAGTTAAATTAACTCTTTGAAAAGCCGAATATTTATTTGTGATATATTAGATAGAAAAAATCCAAGAGAGAAATTTGTTGAATTATTTAGGCTTCAAGTTGAAGGGTAAATATTTTAACGAACAAGATACATGCATACATACATTTGAATATAAAATAGATGTGAACATGTTGATGAAATAATAAGAAATATAAAATTGCAAGTGGGCAAATGTTTTTGAATGATAACACAACAAGCCAAGCTGTTTAATAAAAAGGAATGCAAGTTGCAACTTGTTTATCTCCACCTTCTTTTTTTTATGCTTCTTCCCAATTGCAAAAGTATAATATTAGATTTTGAATATAATAAAACAATATAGAATAGAGAAGATGGGCAAGTTGCATGTCCTTTTACATCACGAGAGTCACGATATGTTTCGTTGGGGTTTCTAAGAATATACAATAATTTAAACTGATTTCATTTGTTTTATATATTCAAGTGGGTTTGAAACTTTAAACCATACATTTCTTTCTATCCGCAAGATTCAGAAAAAGTCCAGTTGTTATATTTTGATGCTTTGTAATAACTATAAATCCATGTTTTCAGAATTATATAATCAATTCATGGTCGTATGTTGATTGGGAAATTTATTAATGGATACAAAAAGTAGAATTCAAACTATGTTCCTTTTTAAATGATAATAGCTTTTAGGATTAGTTTGGATTTCAATTTTGAATCCAGTATGATTATAAGTTTTTCTTTATCAATATCGTAAATAGCATAAATAAACACCAAAATGAATACGACACAACCAAACAATGAAATCAAAACATTAAAGAAAATAGGGGAAAAAGTTTTTTTAGCCCAAAAAAATAGGTACATTTTCCCTCTAGGCTAATCAAAACACTAATTGTCTTATTAGGCTAATTATTTTCAAAATGACAGTAATACCCTTAAATTTTAATTTTAATTCGAAATTATAATTACTAA
Source organism: Sinapis alba (assembly GCA_012274485.2). NCBI lineage: Eukaryota > Viridiplantae > Streptophyta > Magnoliopsida > Brassicales > Brassicaceae > Sinapis > Sinapis alba. The sequence goes on along the minus strand of MU106161.1, from coordinate 139,967 downwards.
ATAATTAATAATATATATATTAATTATTTATGTAACTTAAGTAATAATAAAAACAACAATTAATTATAAAATCAAAATTAAAATTAGTAAACCAATTCGTAAAAAATAATAATATAATTATCTAATCTAAATAATTTAAAAACAAAAAATTTAAAAATATAAATTCAATTTTAAAATTTAAATACAATTAGTAAATAATTATAATATATAATTAAATTATATAATATAAATAAGTTTTTTAAAACTAACAATTCAATTATAAAATCAAAATTAAAATTGTAAATAATTATAATATATTTTTTTTTTTGTGAAATATCTTTCAGATATATTTTGTTCCTATATTTTTGGAACAAACCTTATCTGTAGAATATGTACATTCTACTATATGTAGAATACAATAAATAAGTTAGAACTCAATTTCTACGGGTTTTAGATTTAAAGTAATGTGTAGATTTTGATTTCTACAGGTTGTAGATTTATAGTAATGTGTAGATTCTGATTTTTACGGGTTTTAGAATGAGAGGTAAAGCGTAGAATGTGCATTCTAATTATTTTTAGATTACCATTATTTTCGTAGAACCCATATTCTAAAACAGTAGATTCAATGAAAAATGTAGATTGCAGTTTCTACTAATCAGAATATGAATTCTACTTTTGGTAGAACAAAATTTCAAAATATGATTTTAATATTTTTAGAACTGAAAAAATATATTACTAAATTGATATTGGTATTTCATCAATAGTTACTATTTTTAGAATTTTTTTTAGTTTGTAAAACTATTTATTTGATTTATTTTTGAAAATACTAAAAGGCATTATAGGCAAAAATGATACAAAATAGAAATTAGCCTAATGAGACAATGTACCTATTTTTTTGGCCTAAAAAAACTTTATCATTTCTTATGCTCGTCAAACATCGACAATTATAGCATAGCTTACTAATCATAAGATACATACATATGTGGCCATGAAAGGTGTAAAAATAAAATCGGTACTGCTAACAAGTTGGAGGTGCAAGTGGGACTGGGTAGCTGAAATATTTTGCAAGTTGGGCAAAATATATTAATTATGGTTTGCAAATTAAATTTTATTTTCTTCTGACTGAAGAAAATAAAAATTATGCTTTTGAGATCCTTCACGCCACAGTTTCCTCTAATTTGATTGGACCTCTGACCAAGTTTCCGCTCGTTCGAGTGAAGGAAATTAGGTGTTGTCAAAAAAAAAAAAAAGAGAGAAGGAAATTACGTAACAAAATAAAAAATCGAATATCACTCCACTTTCCAGCATCTTGATATACGAAGAAGAGAGATCGCCAGATGTTTATAAAACGTACATCAATATGAACGTACGCCCTTACTTAACACAATAACACTACTTTTGCGTCGGGTTAAGGTGGGTTCATTATCATGTGTACTTAATTCCCTTCTATTTATATTGATTAATCTAAACATTATTTAAAAGGTCTTAAGACCATCATTATCTCATGTCTTTTAATTGGGATTCTTAATTTCTGATAAGAGACGGTTCTTGGTTTTTATTAATTTTTAACTAAGAAAAACCAAGAACCGTCTCTTAAATAAGAGATATAAAAGATGTTTCTTAGCTGAAAAGTGTAAAAAAAAATATATTAAATCATGAGTTCAGAATTAAAAACATTAAATCATAAGTTAAGAATCACGGTTAAAAGACCGGAGATAATGATACTTTAAAGAACGTGGAAGATCTTTAACCCAATTATCAAAGATGATTCGTGGCAAAATATTTAATATTATTCTATTTGTTAATATTAATTAACATTATTTATTTTTAAAATTTGAAACTCTAATTCTAAAACTCCATATCTTAACTATAAACTATAAGGCTATGTTTATTGGTGGGTTCTTAGAGTGGGTTCTTAGCGTAATTTAATAACCGTCTCTTAACTTTAACTAAAAAAAGTTAAGAAGCGGTTCTTAACTTTTTCTTAGTTAAAGTTAAGAGACGATTCTTAAATTACGCTAAAAACATCACTCTAAGATACCCCAATAATCATGCTCTAAGCATATATTAGTTAATCCTATGAATATAAGTGTATATTTATCTCTTTAATGGAATATTTTGTTCATTTTTTTTTGTGTGCTATTTTGTAACAATTTTTTTATAGTTATTCTAGAATATTTCTCTATAAATATTCTAAAATCCCTTTATTTGCAAATCATTTATTACTATGCAACGAGTAAGGCATTTTTCACTATATTTTCTTACACTTTCTAGTTTTTCTTTTTCCTTTTAGAAGCTAACATAAAGCATTCATGATCCATGGGGAGAAAAAGATTAGATCAGCACAGTTTGTTTGCAGAAACTAGTCGTTTATTTTTAATATGAATGACAAGTCGTATTAGATTAGGGTTCAACCATATGGTTTGAGAAAGTAATCGAGAAAATGACATAAAAACAATGACAGTGAGGGTTTTAATGGAAGAATAGAGAGTTGAACAAAAAAAAAAAAAGGGAAGAAGAGCGAGGATATGAAGTCCTACTACCAATAGCTAGGCAAAAAGGAAATGCATGACAAGATCAAGGTCTATCACGACCTAAGCACCTTGACCATGACTGGTCTGCAGATGAATCGGGTGGGAGAAACAAAACCCAAGGACCGAGGGTATACCTCTCTATACCCAACTGGGCCCAGTCAGTATATGATCACAAATCCATATATAAACCAATGGATCTGATCTTGAGGTAACTTGAAGGCAACGAATAGTATGAATGTGGAAACGTCAACAACTTGACCTCACCTTTACATATTATATCTGATTTGACCATCTCGAACCATATTCTTGGACTATGAATTCAAAAGCAAGCAAGTACAATCCTATCATTTAACTAAAAGTTAGTATAGGTGTGTTTGAACTATACATGTAGATACATCCTCACCTTGAAACATTTTCTCGAGTACTTTATTAGTTTATTGGAATATACAATAAGTAGTTTCCTATTTCCATTATGGTAACTTAATAACATTAGAATCCTACTTTGTGTATGATTCACAGATCAAAGCACAACAATGCAAAATTAGATCTCAAGCTTAAATCAACTAATCCTTCATAATTATCATGGAAGTTAAGAAAGAAGTTTCCACTTAGTAATAAACTAGAAAATTATTTATTTTTACTGCAAGTGGGCATTGCTTGAGAAACTATCAACAATTTTTTTAGAATTCTACTAATTAGAAAAACATTCAGATATATATAGGCATAAGTTATTCATAAACCGCTACTGAAATTTGATTGGCCACCAAACTCCAAAAATACTTCAAGAAGGCTGAAGTTAAAAGGCAAGTTAGAGACAGACACATCAATATAATCTAAAACAAAACATCATAACATTACAAAACCAATGGCAAAGCGACAACTGTTGATGATGGGAATCAGGGCGAGCTTTCACACTCTCGCCGCCGTGCTTGTGGCCGGAGTAATATTCACTGCCTTGTTTTTGTCCCAAAACGGTATGCCAAAGGAAAATCCTCAAAGAGAAGGTGTTTCGAACGTGAAAGAAAGTGAGGGCAGTGACAAAGAGTGTAATCTTTTCGAAGGGAAATGGGTATTTGATAACGAGTCTAACCCTATTTATAAAGAAGAAGAGTGCAAGTTCATGTCTGATCAGCTAGCTTGTGGAAAGTTTGGAAGAAAAGATTCGAGTTATAAATTCTGGAGGTGGCAACCTCATAAGTGTGATCTCCCCAGGTTAATTTTTCTTCTTTATCGTTTTCTCTTCACTTTTTTACATCTTTGTTTCTTTCTTTATGTGTGGCAATTAGTATAGACTTTTTTTCATTATCTCGCTGGTATTACACCTCTTTAGAAGTAGTTCTGTCTAGTAACCTAGAGAAAAACAATTGACATAATTCTACTAACGTCTTTTTTTATTTATGTATCTCAGTTTGTACGTAAACGGCTGGAATGATTTCATTTAACTATTTAATATTGAAATATTTGGTTGTATCATGTATGTAACAAAGCAAAAACCTTTGTGCCATAACTCTATTGCAGTCAATTGATGAGAATAGAAAGAATACTTTCCCTGTTTTTTTGGTAATACCATTTGTGATGAGTGCCGGCTCTTGGGGAGTGCCCAAGGTACACATGCACAAAGGCCCTTCAATTTTTTGATAATTTTATTATAAGAATTAGGATCCTAGTTTGTTAAATAGCATAAAGATTAGAATCCTAATTTGTAAATTAAAGAGATATAACTATAATTTTTGGGAAAAAATATGTATGCATAGGGCCTATAATTTTAGCTCACTGGTATGACGGTTTCTCAATTTCCCTGAACAAAAACCTTTTGCTTTCATTTGTAGTCCTCATGAAAAGCAAAAAAGAGAGTTACAAGTTGTTGGGCCTAATTTGGGCCCTTAATGTTTTTCCCTTTTTGTATGCCAACTCGTCGTTCACGGCCGTTAATTCGGTACAAAACGAAATTAAAATATAAATATTACAATTTAAGTTAGTTAATGTTTGTTACAAAAAAAAATTGTTACCTATCAACTTTCAAATATTATTTATTTTAATGGCTAGAGGTTCTAGACCGAAGGCACATAGATCCCTTATGGCAAGACCAAACAATTTTAAATTAAACTTTTTTGAACAATTTTAGCAACTAGACCAATTTGCGTTGGTATCATACTTCAAATCTTGTAATTATACGTTTGAAAAAAATGGTTTAATGCACCTAAAAAAGGTTTAATGGGACGAAGTTGTTGGAGAGGCTGAGAAACAAGAGGATGGTGTACGTAGGAGACTCCTTGAACAGAGGCCAATGGGTATCAATGGTGTGTATGGCTACTTCTGTCATTACCAACCCAAAGATGATGTATTTTCACAGCAACGGCTCTAATCTCATCACTTTCAAATCCCTCGTAAGTTATCCAAAAAATTACACTTAACTAGTGCTTTTGTACAATTTGTATAGTCTATAGTATCTGACAGTTCTTTGTGGATAAATAATTAGGAATACAACGCAACTATAGATTTTTATTGGGCTCCCTTGCTGGTGGAATCCAACTCGGATGATCCAACGAACCATAGGTTACCTGAACGGATAGTTCGGATCCAATCGATAGAGAAACATGCGAGGCATTGGACTGAATCTGATATCATTGTCTTGAACTCTTATTTATGGTGGTTAAGGCCTCATATGAAGACACTGTAAGTTTCTTAATTGTTGAACTGATTGAGATCTTCTCTATATATATATTCTCAATAGATATGGGTAATATGTGAAATAAATTAAAAAAAGGTGGGGGTCGTTTGAGAAGTTAGATGGAATATACAAAGAAGTGGAGATGGTGAGAGTTTATGAGATGGCTTTGCAAACAATGGCTCAATGGTTGGAAGTTCACGTTAACTCCAATCTTACCAAACTTTTCTTCATGTCCATGTCTCCCACCCATGAACGGTACTCTCTCTTACTCTTTTCATTATACATAATAATGCATTTTTGTCTCTTTATTTCTTTCTCATAGATTCGTATCTTCGTTATTTACTCTCTTTTTTTTTGTCAATATGTTATTCCTCCTAATGTACCAATTGATTTTTTAGAGTGGGCGTGCAATTTTCTCTAGTTGAACTTTATTTGATGTTAGAAACAAATATAAAGGCCCTTGTTTTTCACGTGTGCTTTTCATTCACGTATCAAACTTTTGTTCTATGTTTTTAAATAAATCATAATAACTCCTTTTATCAAACATTTTAAAAGAATTATATAAGCATCAATAAAAGGAAAAAAAACGTATTGGAAACAAACTAAGAAAATCTAAAGAAGGAAGGAGCTTTAAAAATATTTGAAACAATTATATATATATATTTGCAACAAAATCAATTGATTTACATAGCTGAATATTCTATATTTTATTTATGATGGTCAATGATATTGTTGCATGATATGGTTAATGGGTATACTGCATGATGCAAATGCTCGGTAATGACAAACTGAGATTGTCATATTGGTATTATTATACTGTCAACATTGTTATACACTATTGTAAGTAACAGAAATGCATCTATGCAGCGCCGAAGAATGGGGAGGAAAAACCAAACAAAACTGTTACGGAGAAACTAGTGTGATAGATAAAGAAGGATATCATGGAAAAGGGTCAGACCCAAAGATGATGAGAGTCGTAGAAAATGTTCTTGACGAGCTAAAAAGGAGAGGATTGAATATACAGATGATAAACATAACGCAATTATCAGAGTATAGAAAGGATGGACACCCTTCGATATACAGAAAACAATGGGAGACACTGAAGGAAAGTCAAGTCTTGGATCCAAGTAGTTACTCAGATTGTATACATTGGTGTTTGCCTGGAGTTCCTGATGTATGGAATCAGCTCCTTTATGCTTATATTGTTGATCACCACCACTCTACTTGAAAATTGTTCTTACACCTTTTTTTTTTTTTGTTTCTTTCCTAAATTCTACTTCAATTGTACAGCTGATTTACTTTTTACCTTCAATAAATCTTTTGTCATCTTTTCCACCTGTCTTTGTTAGTTTGACTTGCTTTTATTATGATTTTCTGTATGATATTGTTTTTTTTTCTGCTCTAATCCGTTTAATTTAATTAAACCAAAATTATCTTAACCACTATTTCTAATAATTATGAGCATCAACTATAATTTTGTTTACTTTTATCAAAGGAATGTTAAGACTAGTCGAATTATTATTATATACTTCCTATTTTATTTGAGAGATTGATGTTCTGTATTAGATTCATATTTGTATATTTAAACTTTTATAAAAAAATCACTAAATGAGGTATGAAATGGAGTATCAATTTTTCAAATATAAACAAAATGCTAAAATATCATTTTAAGAAATACGGTACTTTTAACAAAGGCTTCGGAAAATACAAAGGCTCTCTTCATATTCTTATATACACCAACACAATCACCATTCACAAAGACCCTATTACCTTACATCGGTGCTAAAACGTCATTTAAACAAAATACAGTATTTTAGTTTTACGCCTTGAATAAATTTCAAAAGATTCAGATCGTTTTTCAGGGAGTACATAATTATATATACGCTAGCTGAAAATTTTGGTATTTTTACTATGTTATTTCTTAGACCATTTTCAACTCTGGTCTCTGCAAAGTGCGGAGTATTATTGTAAGACTATAATATAATTGATTAAGAAGCCTAAAATAATAGAACTATACGAATTAACTAGTAACTATATGTAAAAACCCTTACAATGAGTCTCATGGAGAACAGCCACTTCCACCATTGAAGCTGGTTACACTCGTAGACAAGACAGTACGTAACCGTATCTCCTCTCTTCGGGGAAGTACTCACAATTATCATGATGCAATGAGTCTCTGGTTTTCCACAAGATAATACCACATTTGAAATCCTTTGTATGCTTTTATGCTATAAACACTAAGCTCTGAAGTTACTTCATTGTACAAATGTTTTTTTTTATCCGAATAAATTTAACATTCTTTCAAAAAAAAAAAAAAAAAAACCCTTACAATGTGTGGTTTGTAATTTTAGTCATGACCATGTCACAACTTACCTTTATGCTATGAATCATGCCTGCGATGATTAATATATGATCACTGGACAAACTTTCTAGCCCCTTCTCGGTTCTTATGCAGGTGTAAAGGACATAGAAATAAATCTAACCGGCTTATTGATTGAGTCTAACCATTTTTTCTTTTTCTTTTGTCTGCAATTGCTATGTTAAATAGTGGTTAATTTCATATACCCTAAAGAAAAATGTGCATGAAAAGCTGTGAGCATTAAATTCTGTGTCACGAAGTTGAAGGTAGAGTAACTGCAAAGTTGGCAGGAGAGAATCATAAAGCCGCCCTGAAGTGACGCTCCAATAATTGTTTTGATTTCTTCCCAGAATTTCCTCCACTATTTCTTATTTTCTCGATAACCTAAAATACGTTTTCAAAAAAAAATACTTAAAATTTCAATCATCCTTCTTTTGGATTTTTCGAAGAAACTCATTCTTCGTATTCATTCATTGTTTTTTTTCTTTCTCTGACATATATAAAGTGGTGATAGACCCCCCATTGATTGAAGACTGTGTGGATGATGACCATTTTAACGAAAAGCTGATCAAATGGAGTTGAATTTGTCAGAATGAATGTCGTTGCAAATTTTCAGCCAATTATACTTTTGAATGTTTTTTTTTTCTTTTTGCTAAAATTTAGTACTTTTGAATGTTTATTGGTTTCTTTTACATGGAGGCTTCCCACTACTCGGATTCTATGAATATTGATTCGTATATAGAATAGTTTCATAGAAACAAACACTTGATGATATATAGTAATACTATATGTAATCCTAGAAATACAATATTTCGCATAAAGACAATAGTGACTGTAAATAATATGATTGTAGAGATGGCAGAAGATACAGACTATAGAATTCCATGTATAACTGTACAAAGTAAACTCCAAATTATATTCGTTCTTCTTCATTTATTTATGTGATTTCAAAATCTTTTTAAACATTAATGTATCAGGCTATTGATTTAGCGTTGTTGCCTATGACAATGACCTAACGAAAGCTTACCCAAATTAAATTGAATCGTGTCAGACTGAATGTTTGTAAATTCTCAGCCAAAAAAATAAAAAATAAATATTAAATATAACTGTATAATATTATATATATTTTTGTTTTCTTATATTTGGAAGTTCTCCAGCTACTTAGAACACATGCACCTTGCTCCGAAAAGGGACCCCTTATTTGATCCTCTGGTAGTGAAGACTAATTACACGAAATTTGGAAACCTCATATGAATTTCTTGCTCTATTTCTCCTTTTTCTGTAGTGATTGTGTTTTTATAGTTGAAGTTGAATCAAAACCAGACTATTATTAAGTCTATTGCCTTCGTTCTCGAAGACAAAAGGATTTTCTAAGATTATTTACGCATATTAAGAATATAATGAATGGATAAATTAAAGTACCAACTATGTTAAGAGCATCTCTAATGGGGTGTTCCTAAGGGGAATTTTTATCGAAAAAATAATTAAATAATCAGTGGACTCCACCAAAACTTAAGGATTCGATCCTTAAAATCTTTAAATAATGCTCGATTCTTGCACTATTTGCGACGCGTGACGGCACGCAATTGATTAATTTTCTTTTTTTAGTCTGAAAAAAAAAAAAAATTAAGAACTCCACAATGGGTACACCAGATGTTCTAAAAAGGCTCGTATGTTAGGGTTTATGAATCTTAGCATAGTTCATATGTTAACAGTGTATTGGATTCAGAATAGTCATTTATGACTAGTCTATTAAAATTCGCAAAAAGGAAAATTCTAACGGGCTTGATTACCCTAGAACATCTCTACACTTCTCTAATGTATAGACTAAAAAATAAATCAAATAAATTGATCGAATGAAAGGGATGCTTTGTTTTAGTTATATAAAAACGGAACATGGCCCATGCTAGATTTTTTTGATAGTTTATAAACTGAATTACTGATGCTCTATATTTCTGGTAAGTTTATCAACTGGGTTGTTAACTTTAAAACTATTTGGTAAACTAATCCTTTATTTCGTTTCTGAATTATTCATAGAGTCCCCTTAATCGAATTGGTGGGCAAAAACTTCTTTTTACGGGAAAAACGAAGCCGAAATAATTTTTTTTTTTTTTGATAAGAATGTAGTGATGAGAGATATGGGGAGACTGTTGTAAGCATTGAACACCGCATGATGTGAGATTGATGTAAACATAGTAACTAATAACACCCAGATTCACTTTTATAAGAAAAATGTATCTTTAAAAGTGATATTGTTTAAAGCGTAGATGCGCAATGGGGAACATAATAATCATCATTTGAAAAGAACCAATACAACCCTTAATTTTCTTTGTTACATGATCATTTATAACCAAAACTTTGGACATGAAACAGAACACCATCTAAACTTTTGATATAACCACACAATCAAACTTCAGTAGCATATGAATCTAGCAACTATACAAATGTTTTGAACATCCAATACACCATGGCCGGCCCTGAGATTTAAGGGGTTATAAGCCATATTTTGAAAATTTCAGTTAAATTTTTTTAGTAAATTTGAAGGTCTAAAAAATTTTTTGAGAAACCTTTTTCTATATAATTTTGTTCAAAATATTGGAGGACCTAAAGTCAATGTTTTATTAGGCTTGGTCCAGAGCCGGCCAATACACCCGTTAACAATCAAAACATGATAATCAGTTCCGATTAGACTCTAACCAATTCTATTTTTTAAGGTCGATATATGAGAAAAGCTAAATGTAAGGTCTTCTTGACCGTCAAGCATTGCCATCATATATCTTTTGAAAGTTGGAACCAAGTAAATACGTATTTTTGACTTACTACCGTAGTCGGCACTCGACAAGGATAGATGAAAAAGGAAAAAAAGTATTGGCACTCACTTTTCTCAAGCAGAAAGAAGAAAAAGAAGTCTTGACATTCATTAATCTAATCATATTGGTAAACATATATGGGAAAGGCACTTCACCGTCATTTGCCAGAAATTTACCTATTTTGGTAAGAATTGCACCTTCAATATCTTATATTTACATATTAAGACAATGATTATTGCATGTTTCTTAGAAAAAATTTTAGAGAAAATAAAAGACAATTTCTTAGCTTTTAAGTAAATACGTTTTTTAATCTCTTATTTAAAATACGTTTTTTAGTCTTTTCTAGTTAAAAACTAATAAACTGATTCTTATTTTTCCTAAAAAACCCAGACTTGCAATAACCATAGTTTTTACATTGTAACCCACAGTATATTTATATACTGTGAACTTGTGAAGTCTCGTAGTTTGCAAATGTGCATTGGGTCGGATATTTTGAATCTCGAACCAAATATATTTAATAAATATGTGGTAAATAAATTATATTGAAGAAATGCATGTACTATAAATTACGTTTTTCCAAAATAAAGACAACAGCAGTATCAAGCTTTTCATAGGTTTTATTGGACCATTACTTTTCCATACTATACATATATTTTTGGGTCTCTGAAAATTTCCTTCAGCTATTGTATAAATATACAATTCATTTACTTAAAGTCCGGAATAGTATATGAAATATCATATAGTAGTAGAATATATGCACTCATAATTGATTTGTCAAATAGCATTAATAATGTATTTGAATTAAGTCTTTAGTTCTGTGTATGAAATGACCTGGGATAAGGAAAGTCAAACAAACGATACGGGATCCAATAAATCACATCTGGACTATATAGTATAAGTATAACTTACTTTCCCAACAGAAAATGCCAAGAAATTCAGGAAAATAGTTCTTAATAATATATATTTTGGTAGTAGAATCACGTTAGAAGAAGAGACGATGACGTGTGTTCCATTGAACCCAAGTTCTTAAACTCGCATTCTCTATCTATAAATAACACTTTCTCTTCTCCTTCATTCTCACTCCCTTCATCTTACCTTCACTTTCCTCTCTAAAATCTTCTTGTCACTTTTTAATATAAACATCAGATAAAGTAGAGAAGAATCTGTAAAGCTCAGGAGGGATAGCGCCATCATGATCACACACATCGATCGATATTTTTGGCGCTGTCCATCCTGAGTTTCATTGGCTCTTCTTACTACAATGCAAAAGGCATAGACATACACCTAAAAACTAAAAAAAAATAGTTTCCTTGAGTCTCTCATGTTAGCTCTCTTCATATCGCCACCACAAAGAAAAGTATACAGTTTTCTTTCTTTTGGGTCCAATCAAATAAAATTAGTCTCTAAAACAAATCATGAAGAGAAAAGAAAAGAAAAGATCTTGTTTTTAGTCTCTTTCCCCGGTAACATCAGCCACCGACGGGTAGGTTTCACTGTATCCTATTAATTACAATTAGTGTTATTATTACCGTTTTGGTAAAAAAATGATTGGTTAATTTCCGGAAAAACTTTCTAAACCAATTATTTTGGAAGAAGGTGAAACCCCAATCAATTAAAATAAAAATATTTTTCCATTTGCTAGCCAAAAGTTGCAATATTAAGTATTGTATTTACTCTCTTTTTTCCTTTTTGATTTGTAAGGATTTAATTACTTTACAGTGCTTGTGCCTGTGGTTGGGGCCAGGCTAAGTGGGGAACAGATATGCTGTGCTGCATGAACCACGTGGATGAACATGCATATACACAGTTACATTTATTTTCCTCAAAAGGTTTAATTTTCAATATTTTCATCATATTTCCAATTTATGTTATCTCATTGGCCCTTGATGGTTCTTCTTGTACGTTTTCACTCCCTTATTCACACATATATTACTGTATTTGTATGTTTATTGTATTAGAGCTATGTGATATTCAAGAAAAGAGAATACTGTTAATTAAGTAATTTTGGTTTCTAATTTAAATCCCTTTTATATAATTCGTATGGTCCTGAGTTATAACCACAAAATAGTGGCTTTATATGAATAAAATCCACATTTCACTTGTTTTAAAACTTATATAACAATTTATTTTGTCTTGCAATGACTTTCTGCTACCATACAATTAAATCTATATTACCATATTGTACAGTCTCAAAGGGATCATTAATGGGACCTTTGATAAAATAAAATATTTCCAACTATTTCAGGGGACCATTGATATTCAAAGTCTATAGTTATATATTTCATCTAAAAAATGATCTAGTTAAAAACAACATCAAATACTGAATAAGACATATACTCAGAGATTGGAAGCATGCAAAGCTAAGATTTCTAGCATTAATACGAACTATAGTTTGTAATATGGCTACAATCTATTTTAAAAATGTGTTCACATTCACACCTATAAACTATAAATCAAACTAAACCAAAGTTTTGTTTGAAGTCACAAGAAAAGCAGGATTTGCGACCAAGATCGGTGAGATTCAAGGCTTATAAGTTGAAGCAACTGTGATCGAAGGAGTAAAGAGATAGGCTGATACAACCAATACAAAGCCTATGCAAAAACAGAAGTCATGAAAATGAATCTTCTAAGTTGTGTGTAAATTGAAAAAGTGAGTGATACAAGAAATAAACCCATGATTTACACAGTTGAACTTGCACATATAAGAGAGTTACGGTCACAGGCACAAGAAGGAAATAATGCAAGAACCCCAAAAAGCTATTTAAAAGCCCATAAAAGCCTAATAAAGGGCCCGTTAAAGGTCCAGGCACAAGATGAGAACTCGGATACTTTGAAAAGAGAACCATCTAAGAGATTTAAATTTACAAAACACAAGCTAAGTTTAAAAAAAAAACACTATCACCTCAAGTTCAGTGCTATCTTATTCGACTTCTTCTTGTTCTTGCCCTCTTTGTTTAACAACAAAGCGATCTTAGCAAACCCGAGATTCTTTCTCTTTAGAGTCGTTGCTGATCTTTTCCCATTCTCCTTCCCTTCACTCTTCTTGCTAGGAGTTCCATCAACACTGCTATTCTTTGCCAGCATTTGACCCAACGACATTTTCCTTCTCTGGCTAGCAACAACATTCATCATGTCTGAATCCTCTGCAACCAGTAACTTCTTGCTGAGTATTTGCCCGATTGACATTGTTGGCTTCAAAACAGGGACTGAAGATGATGACGGACCAACAACAACATCATATGTCAGATGCAAACCGTTTACATCCATCAAACTCGTTGTTGTTGTCTCTCTTTTGCTCTTGAACTTGGCAGTGTTGTTAACTGATGAAGACAATCTTCTCCTCTGTCCTTTCTCTGACTTCCAGTTTCTTAGCGCCTCTTCTGCTTCAAGCTTTGTAGCGTTTGCAGTGTCAGCTCTCTCCACAGCTTCCTCCAATGCCTTCTTCCTGGTTTCAACTTCTTGCACCGCTTCTTCTACTTTCTTCAGAGTATCCTTTGCTTCTTCAACTCTCGACATTGCATCTTCCACTCGCTTCCTCGCCTCTTCCTCTGCGTCTCTAGCACAACCAGCCAGCTTGGCATACTCTTCAGCAGAGATAGTCACAGTCACAGCATCCCCGGTAACAACCTTAATCTCTGCCATTGCAACCGCCTCAGCAGCTCTAGCCGCTTCCTTCATCTTTCTAGCGGCCACCAACTTTATCTTAACCGTTTTGATCTTCTCTCTTGTGTGTTCAATCTCAGCCATTGCCTTCTCACCTGCTTTCTTGAACTCTTGAGCTTCAGAGTTGAGTCTTTGAACCTCATTAATCATTCTCAACGCATCTTTCTTGCTGGTTTCACCCTTCTTATCTTCCTCTAGAGAAATCACCTTCAAAGATTTCTCCATAAGTCTCTCCCTTGTCTTCTCAAGTGCTTTCCTTTCCTCCTTCAGTTGCTTGCTCAAAACCTCAACAGACCCGCGTAAACCCGCAAGATCCACTGTCCTCTTGCATAGATTCATCTTTGCTTTGTTTAAATCCTTAAGTACCACAAACGCTGGCTTGATATGAGAGTGAACTTCTTCTTTATTCTTCCTCTGCTCAAGCTTTGAGTTGATCTCTATAACTATGGCTTTAATCGCCTCAAGCTCCTTCAGAACCTCATCAGTCTCACACTCTTTCACTATTAGATCTTTCTGTATCGCAACAGCTTGTCTCTTGAGTTCCATGATATCACCTTCTATGCCATTTTCCTACCACCAAAATCAAAAACATTACTTTATCATCATCATCATCATCATGTAACTAAACACTGTTAATCAGTTTAACAGCAGAGAACCCTAAAAGTCATAAAATTTTCTTCAGACAAGAACCTGAAAAGTGAGAGAAACCTGAAGGGCTTCATGAGGTCTCCAGAAACCGAAACCTCCGAATCGATTAGCCGCCTCTCTGACTGAAACGAAAGGTGACGAAGTGTCGATTTCTTCACGGTTATTTACAGTGAACGACAGATCCGAGTCAGGGTTTAAGCTCCAAGGCTCAATTGCAGAGTCCGATAGTGAGGATTCTGCCATAGAAAGAGCTACGGAAGAAGACAGATCGTCGGAATAAGACGAGACAGAGAGAGAGGGAGAAGAAGGGGTTTAGTTAATGTCCGACAGAGATTTGAAACAAAAGAATATGTCCGAGACGTGTCAAAACGACAACCATAGTTGTCGTATTGTAGCGTACAGCGAGAGAGGGAAAATAAAAGTAGAAAAGTCAAATATATCCGTTTGTGCGCAGTTTAGATTTTTGTTCTTCTTTTATTTTTGTTCTCTCAAACCCTTAAATTAGATATAATCATATAAGCAAACCAACTTGCCTCTGGCTTTTTACTCTTGATCCTGACTTTACTAGACTCGGACAATCCGTGAAAAAACCAGAGAGTGGAGAAAAAGTTAGTCAAGTAGTAAAAATTGGGTGGATGACCCTATTGGTATATTGATACGGTTCATTGTATGGTCTTTCAAAAGTTTAAGTTCAAAGATTTCTCTCATCTTTCTCACTAGACCCGACCAAACATAAAACGTGTCCTTATATAAAAGTGTGTTTGAGGTTTGGCCATGCCAAAAAACGTCCTCTCCTGATTGATTACTGTATTTCAGAGATATTTGTTCCTTTCGGAAGAGCCTCTAAAAATATGTCCATTGAGAGTTTTTAGGAAAGAATTATTAACGGAAATTAAAAATCGGTTCTTAATTTTCTCTAAAAACTTCTCCCTAAGAATCCTTCAATGGACATACTCTAATATATCTTAATCAACAACTAATGCGTCACTGAATACTTTTTTATTTTCTCACCTAAAAGATTATCTTTATTCACGGTTCATGATAATAAGGTAATCTATGTCGCGTCGCCAATTATTTGTCCAACTTCTTTTTTGATTTTTCTTCTTTTTGTCCAAACCATAAAACTAATACTATCATTTTTGTTTCTATCTATGTTGTTTTCGATTTCATTATCTTGCTTTCAGGAATGACTAAACGTATTCTAATGTTTTATATTTCCCTTCCTACTTTATGAAATAAATTGTTTTCAATTTAATAACAGTGATAAGTTTAAACCCTTTGGACTCTTGTAAATGAGAACAAAAGACAAAGGAACAAAAGTATTAGATTAGGTTAACCATAAGACTGGACTCGTATGGAACATATATATGTATTAGGTAATTAACTTTGTTATCTCAGATTTGATATAATTTATCGATTTGATCTGAGGCTCTACTCGCGTTATTCACGGGAACAAAAAGGATAAACCTTGTAATTAAGATACAACCCTAGTTAGGAAGGTTCTAAGAAGAAAATAGTATTCACTGATAAGGAAATAATCACATTATACTATTCCCTCCGTTTCATATTACTTGTCGTTCTAGGTTTATTCACACATATTAAGAAAACATATGATTTTGTATATTTCCAAAATAAAAACACAATTACCTATACACCTAACCATATTTCAACCAATAGAAAAATAAAAACACAATTACCTATGAATCTTATTAATGAATTTTGCATTGAAACTCTAAAACGACACTTATTTTNCCATATTTCAACCAATAGAAAAATAAAAACACAATTACCTATGAATCTTATTAATGAATTTTGCATTGAAACTCTAAAACGACACTTATTTTGAAACAAATTTTTTTTCCTACAACGACAAATAATATGAAACGGAGGGAGTATATGATTATCAAATCTTGACATCGAAAATGAATAAAGTCCACAAAATTTATCGGGGGACTGACAATTTTACGTTTTGGATCATCTTTCTTGAGCTGTTTTCTGAAAAATAGATACCTTCTTATAAATAGAGAGATCAACTAGAACATGTTACTATGAATATGAATGGTCGGGTACTCCATTGAGTTACTGATTCATTTTATTTACTGGTTTATCATCTTGTCTTGTGTATCGGTCATTCGGTCTGTACAGATGCAGAAGATGCAATGAGATTATTTCGTTTTTTTGTTGGTGATGGTTGATTTTCACCGTCATATCTTTTTTTTTTTTTGTAACACTTTCACCGTCATATCTAAAAGTAACTATTTCCCAGCATTCAAGCTTGGATTTAAGTTCACTAGTGTCCTTCTCTATTGAAGAGTTATCTTGCTTGATTTTTTCTATGTTATTGTAATTTATGTTTCCAATCAAAAAGGATGGATAATTTCCTTTTATTATTGTATTCCAAATCGTTAAGTTCCTAATGTAATTAATGTGTGCTCCAAAAAAATGTTTATCACAAGATGACATATTGATATTATGATTTCTACATATTTATGTATTAACACTCATACATCTAGCGGTCTTACCTGAATCCAAATTGTTTTACTTTTCTTCATAATTTCAAATTTGATTTCACTATCATACAATTATTTTTGTACTATGTACAGTTGACATTTATCGTCGCTTATAAATTATTTACCACACGCAATAATGTGAATTCAATTCTAATAACGAATCATGTATGCCTTAAAATAGATATTACAATTAATATATACCGGCCAGTATTGAGAACCATCTCTTTATAGAACTACACACCATTTGTAGTTAAATAGTAAAACGTCCATATCCACAATGAAAATGTATATATGGAGTTAGTTGAAAGAAAATTTATACTAAACGATTAATCACAACGACAAATGCAGCCAAAACCTAAAAAAGTATATTATATATGTGCAGAGAATTTGAGCACCGTCAAAAGAACAGGTGAATTTAATTTTGTAAACTAGTTATTATCTCTCTTTCAACCACTCTAGTAAATAAATTATTTATGGCCTTAAAACGATACCTAATCCTCTTATTAAAAAAAGAAAGAAAAAACAATGTCTAATAATACGATAGAAGAAAACACTCAAGCTTTTCTATATAATGCTCCTTCTACGCTTAGGCTAATTCACAATCATCCACACTCAGAACTCAAATCAGCTTAGGAAAATGAGGTTTTCTCCTTCGTTTTCTTGCAGTGTCATGGGAGCCTTAGTATTGGGTTGCCTTCTGCTTCAAGCATCAAACTCTAACGCTCAACCATTAACGCCTGATTTCTATTCCAGAACATGCCCAGGTGTCTTCAATATCATTTGGAGGACCATCTCTAATGAATTGCACTCCGATCCTCGTATTGCCGCTAGCATTCTTCGCCTTCACTTCCATGACTGTTTTGTTAATGTAAGGAACTTAGGGCAAGAAACCGGGGTTCTTAACTCATGATTTGACATTTTTAACACTTTTTGGTTAAGAAATGACTCTTATATTTTTTATTTAAGAGACGGTTTTTAGTTTTTCATAGTTTTTAACTAAGAAAAACTAAAAATCGTCTCTTATTCGAAGCTAAGAATCCCAGTTAAGAGACCGAGGATAATGATGACTTTAGTGACCGGTTACATGTAGAATAAAGGCTAAAAGAATGTTTGAATTAATATATATATTGGTCATGTAATGTACTATGCATTTATAGGGTTGTGATGCATCGATCCTGCTGGACAATTCCACATCGTTCAGGACCGAGAAAGATGCTGCTCCAAACGCAAATTCTGCTAGAGGATTTAATGTCATAGATAGAATGAAAGCCGAGATTGAGATAGCGTGTCCAAGAACTGTTTCTTGTGCAGATGTTCTTACCATCGCTTCTCAAATATCAGTCATTTTGGTATGCACATATACCTACTTCAAGGACTTATATGGATGAGTTAATCGAAAATGTTATAAATGTTTACGTTAGTGTTTTATGTCATATGTAGTCAGGAGGTCCAGGGTGGCCAGTTCCATTGGGAAGGAGAGACAGTTTACGAGCTTTCTTCGACCTAGCTAATACAGCTCTTCCTTCTCCATTTTTCACTCTTGATCAACTTAAAAAAAGTTTTGCTGACGTTGGTCTGAATCGCCCCTCAGATCTAGTCGCTCTTTCTGGTAACTTTTTCATGTTGCAATATATATGATCATCTAAGATAAATGTTTATCTAAAGTATATATATATATATATATATATATATATATATTGATAGTTAGTTAAATTCACTTATCAACTAAGCATCGAGAAAATTACAAAGTTAATGTAAAGTAGTAGTTATTTATATAGAAATGTCTATAATTTAGTTTATATTTATTTTATGAAGAAATGATTTGGTTTGTGAGTTTCATTATCTAAAATAACAATTTTAGGATATTTCAAAAAGAATTTTGTAAATAACCACATAGTTGAGTATGGAATAAGTAAAAAAAAACTAATAACCAATATATATAGTAATTTGCTAATTTTTGATTGCGTATGTTTTTTCCCTTCTAACATGCTTTTTGTACAGAGTTTGTGTTATTATTTCTACAAAATTATAATAATGTATACTGAAATAGTTGTACAAAGTTTTAAATTCGAATCTTAGCATAAGATTTTTGTGTTGTTTTTGGCTTTTTGCCAACAAGGTATATATGTAGTATTTAAATAGAGTTGTTATAAGAATAGGAATTAGTCAATATGAGTTAAGTAAGGAAACTTGAAACACAATACCAAAGTTATTACGACAAAAGAATAGACACAAACAAATATCTTTCTAGCACGTGATTTTGAATAACAAGATGACTCATCTTTTGATCAAATATATAAAATGTATCTAAACCATTTTTTTATCAAAAAATTATATAGGTGGCCACACATTTGGAAGAGCACAATGTCAGTTTGTGACACCACGTCTTTACAACTTCAACGGTACCAATAGACCCGACCCGAGTCTCAATCCATTTTACCTCGCCGAGCTCCGTGGATTGTGCCCTCAAAACGGAAATGGCACTGTTCTGGTCAACTTCGACCCCGTGACTCCAGATTCTTTCGATAACCAATACTACACTAATCTTCGTTTCGGGGAAGGACTGATTCAGAGCGATCAAGAACTGTTTTCGACTCCAGGAGCAGACACGATTCCACTAGTGGAACAGTACAGCAACAACAGGTTTGTGTTCTTTCAAGCATTCGTTGAAGCAATGATTCGGATGGGAAATGTTAAACCATTGACTGGAACACAAGGCGAGATAAGACAGAACTGTAGGGTTGTGAACTCAAGGATCAGGAGTGTGGAGAATGAGGATGATGGTGTTGTGAGTTCGATTTAATCATGTTGAGGATATGAATATGTAACAAAATATAAAAATGAGTGGGGAACGATATATGTATTTCGACTAAATAAATGTTCACACTAGTTATGAGATTACTATGATATTTGGTCTTGAAAATGTGCCTTGAGTAAATCGTCTTGTGGCAACCCGTTTTTTGGGTATACCCGTTACTTGATCAGTCCCAAGTGCAAGTGGGTACACAATAAATTTAGTTGTGTTTACACTTGTTTTTAACATATACTTGGTCAACTAAATACCTGCCTAATATCAACATACATGCGGGTTACTCACTATATTTGTTTCCCATTTGGTTCTAATAAAACTTGGATTCCAGGTCTTTACGTTTGTAGATGATGATTGTGAGTAGGGATGTTAAAATGGACAAATCTGCCCCCATTTAAATCCACCATGTTTAGTACCCCCTCATTACAACTTGTAAGTGAATGACATTCCTATTTATAAAGAAGAAAAAATCCAGCCATGTTCAAGTCTGAGAGTTTAAGGTCATTATTATCCCCGATCTTTTAATTGGGGTTCTTAGCTTCGGATAAGAGATAGTTTTTAGCTTATTTTAGTTTTTAACTAAGAAAAGCTAAGAACCGTCTCTTAAATAAGAGATATAAGAGCCGTCTCTTAGCCGAAAGTGAAAAAAACAAAAAAATGTCAAATTATGAATTGAAAGTCCCGATTAAGAGACCGAGGATAATGTTGTCCTAAGACTGATGTTGGTCAAAAGTGAGAGATTTTTTTTATCTCACATTGCTTGTGTATAATACATAGGCATGACATCCCCCTTATCTTACATTAATTGCTTGTGTATGATAGATAGGCATGACGCATCCCCCTTATATAAGCTTTATCTTTCATGAATCTAGACTCTCCGCATAGATTAAAAGTGTTGACTATATTAAATTAATATCATCACCATGAATCTTACTAGTCATGTTGGGGAAGCTCTAGCCGCCATTGGAATAGAGAAAAAAAAATATTTTGGCTAACAGTTTTGGCGACTTCAATAACGCCGGAGCTATATAATTTATATTCATATGGTGGTGTTAATTTAAAAATCGAATATTTGTAATTTATATCTTTTTATGGTGGCTAAATTTGGTGAATATTTTAGATGTATGACGTAGAGATGGTGGTACATTGGCGTTTTTATAATTTGTGAGGTTTTTCTTACAAATCTAATTTTGCTGTAGAAAATGTTAATAGTTTTAAAAGAAAGATAGCCGAAACCATAAGGAATTTGAAACCTTAAAAATAATATTTACTGATAACTCTTCTGAATCTTTTTTACAAAAAAAAAAAAAGATAACTCTTCTGAATCGTATTCAAGAGATGAACAAGATCTGGATTAGGTTGAAACTATGATATTAGGATGTTTGGTTTCTTTTCTCATCTGGTAAACGGTGATGTCGATTAATACTTTCTAATAAGTAATTTTCAATGTCTGAAAATATTAAACTAATATAAATTTTAATAAATTTAATTAGTAAGTTGCTTGAGAATAAGTAACGGGTCAAACAAAACTAAGTAATTAACTTTTGTTTTTGTTTTTTTTAATTTGTAGTTGCATTTTTAAAAAAAAAGTTTAGTACTTTTATTATTTTGTTTTGATCAATTGCAAGTGTTTGGGTTTCACGGCAAATACTGGTCAAGTTACGGATTTGTCCTATAAGAAATATTAGACAAAGATAGTGGAGACAACGATAACAGTGATGATTAATTTCGTTGGAGGTTTTAGATTCTTAGTTTATGCCTTGGTGGTTTGAGTTTTAGTATACGTTTTGCTTCATGGGTTACGAGTTTTTCTTTTCTTAAGTTTTGTTTGATTGAATTATAAGTTTTAGATTAGTATTCATGTAATATATAGTTACACTTCTAGAATTAATATTTTTACAAAAAGTTGAGCTCAAAATTGCTCAATTTTTTTATAAATATTTTTTAACAAAAGAGGGCCCTAATTTTGTAAAGTAAAAAAGAGGACCATGTGCAAAATTGATAATATAGATATTATAATCGAGTTTTATAAATCATTAGTTTTTTTTTTCTTATTATTGTATATTTTAGATACATAAATAATTAACAAAATTGTATATTCTTATATTGATGTATTACCGTCTAAATTAATTGTAGGACATAGACGGTCTGATAATAATTTATTTATGTGTTATACTTACATTAATCATATCCAACTTTATGCAACAAAATACGTGTATTTACATTAGAATCTGTATAAAGTGCAAGTCAATATTTTATAAGTTCTCACATTTTCCTCTTCCTTAGAAATTCAGAAATAAATACAAACACGTTACTAGTAAAACATGTTTTATAGATATAAATTGTGTTTGATATATATTAACAAGTACAACCATATACTTTAGCATCATGCAATTTTAAATCCCAATTTAATTTCAGCATTATGCAATTTAAATCCGTACATGACTTGACATTTGTGTCGTTTATTTATAAATTTTCCGTGGAAAAACTCACATCAACACTCAATAATTTTGAATTCAATATTCAGGAGCAAACATGTATGTCTTCACTTTGAACTTTGCAAACATTTCTGTTTTCAAATAAATTAAAAATTTATAAGCGGGGTTAAAAACCATCTCTCTGTAAGTGGATTTGCAGGGAGTAAAAAGTCCACAGCTACACAAATTACACAATACAGGTGCTTGGAGTTTTTTTTTTAAATAATATAATTGTATTTTTAAGCTGATTACTTTATATACTTATAACGTATTATAAAACGGTGAATTTATAACTGAGCTATTATAATTTACAACCATGCAGGTCATAAATATTCGTTATATTTTTGTATTTACTTGTGTCATAAAATAAATCGCATCTTTTATACTTATAAATATTTTTAACTTATTTTATTATTTGATGAGTTGTGGTCTTTCGTTATATTTTCTATCAAATATAATTTCTGAGAAACAACTGCTTTTATTTATTGCTTCTTTGTATAATCATCTGCACCTTTTTAATTATAAAAAACAAATATTCATGTGATATACATACCGCATACGCCACAGTTCTTCCTAGGATTTCCGAAGGTTTTGAGTCCTAAAATACTAAGAACAATATAAAATAAAATATTGAGAGAATTGTCCATATTATTCCCCCTTCACTCAAATTGTCTTTAAAATAATACCTACTAGTCTAATATAATACTTGGAAGAAAACACTCGAGCTTCTCTATATAATACTCTCCTTCTACGCTTTAGATAATTCATCATCATCAACTCTCACAACTTCAATCATCTTTTGTCTTCCTCCTTGAACATAAAATGGAGGGTTCTCGTTCATTTTCTTGTAGTGCTATCGGAGCCCTAATATTAGGTTGCCTTCTCCTTCAAGCATCAACCTCTAATGCTCAGTTAAGGCCTGATTTCTATTTCAGAACATGCCCGGGTGTCTTCCTCATCGTTGGGAAAGTCATCGTTGAAGAATTGGGGAGTGATCCTCGTATTGCTGCTAGCCTCCTCCGCCTTCATTTCCATGACTGTTTTGTTAACGTATAAAGACTTACTCAATACTTGTCTCCTTTTTTTATATAAATAAAAGTCTATGACGTTTTTGAATTATTATATAACATGGTCATGTAATGTAATGTGATCATGTAGGGCTGTGATGCATCGGTCCTACTCGACAATTCCACGTCATTCAGGACCGAGAAAGAAGCTCTTCCAAACGCAAACTCAGCAAGAGGGTTTGATGTTGTAGATAGAATGAAAGCCGAGATTGAGGCAGCTTGCCCAAGAACTGTATCTTGTGCAGATGTTCTTGCCATCGCTGCTCAAATATCAGTGCTCTTGGTATGTACTTACCTACATGATTATGATTTCTATGAGGCCATATTATTGCAGAATTTTTAGGAACCGTTTTTTAACTTTAACTAAGAAAAAATTAAGAAACAGTTTTTAAATAAAATATTCCAAAAAAAAATTAAGAGACAATTCTTAAAAAAATTAAGAAACAGTTTTTATATTACGTTAAAAACTTCATCCTAAGAACCCCGCAATATTCATACCCTGAGTGAATTAATAAAAAAAATGTTATGAATGTTGACGTTAGTGTTTTATGTTATATAGTCGGGAGGTCCGTGGTGGCCGGTTTCATTGGGGAGGAGAGACGGCTTCGAGGCTTTCTTTGATCTGTCTAATACAGCTCTTCCTTCTCCATTTGCCACGCTTGCTGAACTCAAAACAGTTTTTAGGGAGGCTGGTCTAAACCGCACCTCAGATCTAGTTGCTCTTTCTGGTATATGAAAAGATTTTTGGTTTATACAATTAATTTATTAATAATATTGAAATGCGATGTCTTTTAAATCATAACATAAACAACATATTTACTACTTTTTTTTGTTCAAAATTTACTACTTTCAAAACGTTGTTTAAAGGCATAAGAATTGGTCAATACACTCAATACTATGAGTTAAATAAGAAAACCCGTTTGGTTGAAATACATGACTAAATTAAAGAAAACACTGTTTCATATTACTCATCGTTGTATGAAAAAAATTCTTTCAAAATAAGTGTCGTTTTAAAGTTTTAATGCAAAATTCATTAATAAGATTTTCTATTTTATTTTTCTATTGGTTGAAATATAGTTAGATATATAAGTAATTGTGTTTTTATTTTTAAAATATACAAAATTATATGTTTTCTTAATATGTGTGTATAAACCTATCTATAACGACAAATAATATGAAACGGAAGGATTATAACTAAACAAGTTTGTTATAAAAAAAAAAAAAAACTAAACAGGTTACCCTCTCCAATAATACGTGACTCATGCAGCATCTTGATTAAACATATAAAAATGTATCTAACCATTTTTGTCAAAAATTGTATAGGTGCTCACACATTTGGAAGAGCACAGTGTATAGTTATCACACCTCGTCTCTACAACTTCAACGGTACCAATAAACCAGACCCGAGTATAAACCCAACTTACCTCACCCAACTCCGTAAACTGTGCCCTGAAAACGGGAACCCGACCGTTCTAGCCAACTTTGACCTAGTGACTCCAAATGCTTTCGATAGTCAATACTACACCAATCTTCGTCAAGGGAAAGGTGTAATTCAGAGCGATCAAGAACTCTTCTCGACTCCACGAGCCGACACGATTCCACTAGTGGAACTATACAGCAGAAACACGTTCGAGTTCTTTAGGGCATTCGCTAAATCAATGGTTCGGATGGGAAAGCTTAAACCGTTGACTGGAACTCAAGGAGAGGTAAGACTGAATTGTAGGGTTGTGAACTCGAGAACTAGGGGTGTGGAGAATGAGGATGATGGAGTTGTGAGTTCGATTTAATTATGTCGAGGTTATGGATATGTAAGAAAGTATACAATGTGTGGGGAACTATATATATGTATTTGGACTAAAATAAATGTCGTATCGAGTTGTGTATAAAATAATTATGAAAGTTGGCAAAAAGTTGTTGTTGTTTGACACTTTTAATTCTTGTTTGATTTCTACTTTCTGATTATAAAAAGTTGTTTTTCGTAATGCAATGACTGGTCTTGAGTGTATATAATACTTTAAACTAAAACAAAGGAATGGAAAAAGAATTAGAGTTTTACTTTTGTAAAGAAACAAAAGGCTTTAATTCCTGGGGTTGAGGAGTCATGTAAATACCTCAGTGACCACGTATTCTGATAATCTGAGTGGAAACGGATTTAAATCCTGGATCACTAAAAAAAAACAAAAAAAAAAACAAACGGAACTACACAAAAGCACAATTTAAAATAGAAACCCCATAGCACTGGAAGCCAATTTACTACACTAGACGCTCCCGGGCACGATTTACAAAGCAGCGCCGCAAGTAACTTTTCTCGGCGCCGGTAAAGCCTCTGGCTGCCGGCGTCGGGTCCTCCACTCCGTCTTTTGTTCCGTTCTGTTCTCTCCTTGTCATAGCGTCGTCTTCAGCATCTGGTTTTGTGTCTTGGCCGTTTCCTACGACCCTGTTTCGTCGGCCTCTCTTGTCACCGCCTCTCCGACCCCTCTCCAGTTCACCGTCTCTCCTCGTTCTCTCCGGTTTTCCGCCTCCTGCCCAGCTCATCTCCTCGTCACAGCTTACTCCCTCACAATGAGCAGAAGCACCGAAGCTCCTTACACCAAATCTTCTCGTCTCCACCTAGGCGCTGCTCCTTCATGTGCAAGCGGAACTACCGGATCTACTCATCCCGGGCATGGGCTCGCCAGATCTGGTCGGGTCTGCGTCTCCGAAGCGCCTCCACCACTCCTCTCTGTCTCAGTTCTCTCCACCTACTCTGAGACTCCATTCTGCTGCTTCTCAACAGACTTCATCTCCGCCGGATATCCACGACGTTCGTACATCTCCACCTATGCTGCGCACCTGCGCCGATCTGGTACAGGAGATGCCTCCCCGCTGTGTTGTATCCTGGTTTCTTCAGAATGGAGTCCAGATCTGACCACCACCTCCATCTCCAACCATTGCTCCTCACTAACCCTCGTCAACTACCTTGTCGGCCTTGTTTTTGCTGTGTGCTCACCCGTTTTCGAATCTGTACCGGCTCGCAAGGGACCCTATGGAGATAAACCTTATCGAGTATACCTTATGACATCTCCATCAACGACAAGTTTCTGTGCTCCGAGTTTCTACAGCCTTCCTCACCCAGGAAGAGAAACCGGAAGAACTGTGTATGTGTTTCCGATGTGTTGTGTTCCCACTCCAATCTTTTGGAAGATGACCCAGAACCATGTTGCACGGAGACCCAACCACGCCAAAGCTTTTTACCTCTTACTCGATGTTTGCTCACACACGTTCAACCAGAACAAGTGCGATGACTCTATGCTTAGGTCTCTTTCGGTTACAACTTGTTGGGATCAACACGGTAATGTTGATTTCCGAGGTTTGGACCCAATTAAACCATCAGCTTTGTCATCAAACCTCATTTCCCTAAGCGCCTCCGTGGGGGTGAAGCTAGAGCTTGAGATTCACCTAGTCTCTTCGGTAAGCAATGTTGTGTTTAAAGCTGATTGTGCTTGTTTCAGCGTCAAATCCAGTCAGATAGGACTTCGTACTCTCAATGTTGTCTACGGTTCTGGAGCTTCTCACCTAAAGCTCTTGCTAATCAACATTCCAACATCCTCTTATAGGTGTATCAACGTCGCTTTCGACTATCAATTGTTTTTTGGAACAATCACCATGGGAACAAAAGTGGAGCTTCCTTTTAGGTTTCTTCATTTTGCTGAGCGTGACTCGCCCCTTAATGGTTCTATCTCTAGTTGTTTTGTAATGTTTTCTAGCTTCGTTCTACCGTGGAGCTTGGCTCCGGAAATTTCTGCTTCAGTTGTAAACGATGATGCTCTTTGAGTTTTTTATAATTTAAGTTGTGACAAAAAAAAAAAAAAAAAATAGAAACCCCATAGCATTAGAAACATCACACGGTTCCTTATTATGCACGAGAGGTATCACAATGCATAAAGTCCCATATGGTTCCAAAAGCATCTCGAAGCATTTCCAAAACACGACTCCTCTCAATGTTCTGCTCCTGTAGACAACAAGTGTAATAATCCCTATAAGCCTCACTTTCAAAAGAGTTTTCATCAATACAAAAGCATGATAATGTACCTGTAACTTAGTGTTGACGTCTTTAAGTATCAAGGTCACCTCCCTCTTGACGGCTCCTGTTCCAGTCCTCTCATTGAATCTATCAGTCTCTCTAACCCTAAGCCTTAGAGTCTGGTTCTTATATATAGTAGCTCTAACGTGACAAACTTCAAATATTCTGTATCCATCTCCAGACGAAGCTTTACCAAACGGCCACCTTAAACCGCCTTTCACATTTGGATCAACAGTTGCTGAATCTAGTAGCTCTTTAATATCACTTATCTCTTTTTCCTGGCAACCATAGAAAGATCACACATCATAAGTCCAAGAGAGGCTATCCAGAAAAGTATATATCAAACTCAACTCACGGTGAGAGCAGTCATTTTCCTTTTGGCAGCTAGCATCAGCCTCATGTCGACACTCTTATCAATGCATGACATATCAACAACCAAGTGCCGTACAACATTAAGCTCGGCCTTGTACATGCTGAGCCGTCCATCTTCCTTAAGGGTACACTTACAGTTGATAGTTTCAGTGGGGCGAGTATTATGTGATACCTTTGAAAAAAAGCCATATACAACAAATCATATACACTAATGATGAAGTCTCATATTAGTAGTTAGAAAATAATTAACTAATGTATAAAAAGATAAAGTAAATTCACTTATCGTCAATTAGTTTTAAATAAGAAATTTAGCAGACGTTCAAAGGACACATCTAAGAAAACATAACAAGTACCTTCACAGTGTATGTTTCCTTTGTCAAGTCAATAGAGAATCCATGGTTTGGTACCACATTAGACATTATGTGTTGCAAGTTAGAAGTTGGGACATCTGTAGAGAACATCTTATTCAAGTTTTTCTTTGAGAATATTTCAGCTAGAGGACCAGGTTTCCTCCTGGTTTTATGTTGTATATGTCAGAAGAAGAGAAGTTTTATAAGAAAGAAGATGTAGATCAGACCCTGAATCACTTACTTGTAGAGGAGTATTTTACCAAACCTAGCAACCAATCTCAATACATGTTGATTCTCTTCTATTGAAGTCTTATCTCGCTCATATGCCAACACAAGATCCTCTTCCACCTTCTCTGCTATTAACAGCCATTGAGCTCTCTCTTCTTGCTCGCTCGCTTCAATGTTGTACGTTACCATAGCACTAACAAAATTAGGCACTAATGTTGTTCCTTACACATCTAGATGCTAATATTTGTCAAAAACACATAGCCAAAGTTTAGATTATATGTTAAGAGACAAACCTTTGTTGAAGTCGTTGTTCATAAGTACCAAAGGCCTTTCTCCATTTCTGCATTCGGCAGAATCCGAGGAAAAGGGAACAAGATCAACAGATGCAGGAAGCTCATCCTTGATTCCATTTGAACCAACTATAAGCCATTTGGAAATGAAATTTTCTGAACATGTAACACGGTTGAATTTATCATTGGTACTCTTGAAGTCATGGTTGTTCTTGAATTTTGTAACAAGAGAAACTGGAACAGGGGAAGCTCTGTTTGGATCCTTTGAATGTCGCTTATGTGGAGGAATATAAGACATGTCTACACCTAAACGTCAGAAACTCAACAAAAGAAACAAGATTTCAAGAACAATGATTCCTCAGTAGAAATCACATCTTGAAAATTATAGAAACAAGCACTGATAGATCCAAAGAAGCAACAAGCTTAGAAGATGTTAAGGGAAGGAGAATCCTACCTTTCTTCCACCTCAGTGTCTTTGCAATGTTTTCTGCAGATATTTCTTAGGAGAGTAAAGTCAACTAACTCCAACAGACTTTTTGCCTTAACAATGGACACATCGGTAAATTGTGCTTCGTTTCGAGGCCATAATAGCACATGTCAATCACGTCTATCTTTCATTCTTTTCAGTTTTTTTAACTGTTTGACTTGTACGGAATCATAATTCAGAAATTGCACAAAAAGAAAAGCATTATTGGACCAACAAAAGCAGTGGAAAGTAAAAGAGAAACCCATTAGCACATCTTCAATCTTTCACAACCAGACATAAAACTTAGAGACATTAATGTACCAAAAACACAGCATTATGTAAAAAGGAAAGTGAGAAAAATTCAACAGCACTAACAAGTAACAGCTACTGCTTCTAGAAGCCACGCTCTAATGGCTTGTGAACAACAGCTTGAAGCTGACTTCCCTTTCATAGAGAATGCATTAGCATTACTGTACTAGACCGATCACTCACCATTGGTTTCTAATAACGGTCCCTTTGATCCTTGCTTTTGTTGTATTAGCTCTTGATTAATTCTAATCCAAACCAAGGCAATAGAAGAAGATAGCTTGGTTTCATGTGTAATAACATATCTTTCTTGCTCAATGTGCATCTATTGTAGTGTTGTTGTTTCTTTGCTACATTTGCTACGTTCAGGTTTAGTTTTTTTCTTCCAAATACTGAAATTGCGGAGGCCTAATCAAAAACTACGATCATAGAATGTAAACTCAATGGTGAGAGATAGCTGAGAAAATTTAGCAACATTAATTCAAAGAAAATCAATATTACAAATACATTATAATTAGCAAAAAAAAAACAAACAGATTTAATCAGTAAAAACATTAAAAAGATTGATGAAGCCTCTTCTTGGCGTTCTCTGCTTCATCAGTTGCTTCAACTTGCATTTTTGTCTCTGTTAAATGAGCTTCCGTAGCTTCTTGCTCGTTCTTGGCCGTCAACCTCTTTGTCTTCCAAATCAAAAATTTCGTTAGTCTAAATATTTTACTCAAAACCTACATAATATGTTTTGAACATGTTCTAGTATTTGACTATAACAAAATGCAACTATTTAAATTTTTTTATGAAACATAAATATTTAGATGATTAATAAAAAACAGAGTAATATGAAGTACTTAATTAATCAATTAAGCAATAATATACATGAACTAACCAAACACGTCACGTGATCATGATTCAAGAGTCAAGACCCATGAGTCTCTGAACCGCATGTTTCAGTGGCTTGAACCACGTACCTGGCCGACAAAAAAGGCTTTGACGTAACTAAGCCCTTCTTGAAACGTGACTGCAATTGATAAACAGTTCGTCTTCACCTTATCCATCAGAGACTCGGACGGCCGTCGCGATGGCTTAGCCTCTTGCGTGGGGACCTTATCAACCCTGACGTTTATAGAGTGAGAGATTTTGAAAGCTAGGCTATAAGAGATGTGTATCTTACTTAGTTACTTGCTTTCTTTCGTGCTAGAGATGCTTTAACTGTAAATGGTTCAGGAAGCAAAGACAGCCACGTCTTTTCTACGTGTTGGCTGCAGAGACTATTGACGTGTGTATTAAAAGAAAGAGGCCTTTTATTTTACTCTTGGGCTTTTGGGCTCATTGTGGTTGGATCGGATCATATTGCAAGAGACTGATCACTTGATCCATACACTCAACACTAATTGTCAATGTGTAGATGTGCAAATGTAAAAATCCGAGGAAGCTTACGTGAAGGGAGCACAACAGGTGCATCAAACAAAGAACTTCACTGACAGATTTAAACTATGTGCCTAAGGTCGCCTCTCGCACAAGCGTTGCGCACAAGTGATCAAATCAATACCAAACACACTAATCTTGTTTAAGCACACAATGAATAAAGTGATAAACAGTACTAATTCATAGGTGTTAATGAAAGAAATAAGTAAGTGATTAGTCAAAATCCTAAGTTCCTACACTAGATACACGAAGAGAGTTAATCATCATCTAAGTAATTGATAAACACATAAACCTACAAACTGTATTAAATTTGTCAAAACAAAAATAAATACTACTCCGTTAATTTTATTTTTGTTGTTGTTTTAAATTTATGCACATTTAAAATATTTATTTTTATATATTTTTAAATAATAATATTTCTATCTATATGTCTAACTATATTATAATCTATAATTAAAATATAAAATATATAATATATAAAATTAATAAATTTTACATTGAAATTGTAAAACAATATTATTTTGGAACAAAAATTTTATTCTATTATAACAATTAAAATAAACGGAGGAAGTATGAAATAACTTTGAGAGTTGGCACAAGCAAATAGATTAGTTTGAAACAAGGGCCACACATGGATTTAATATCGACTTTAATTGGTTTGGCTAATCATATACTCTTAATTATTCACTCCTAATATATGCTCATGTGCTTAAAAGGAGAGGACCTTGTCTACTACCTACTAAAACAGTCAAAAAACATTCCAAGATTCTCCAGAAATGTTTTGCAAATCGTATTTTCATCCAAGTTAACTGAACAACAAAAATTTACACGAGGCAGTAAGAAAGGCATCCTAAAGAATGATGAAAGCAAGCCGCCTCGTTCAAAGTCAAGGCCACAAGGTCTGACCATCTCCATCTTCTAATCTTTTCAACGGTCAAACTTTTTACACCTTCTCAGAAACTACACTTTATTTCTTTTGTTCTATTAACAGAAAAAAATAAATACGAAAATTCACCAATCAGACTGTTCAATATGTTTTATATATTCAGACATAAACAAACAAATACATAACATCTCTTTTTTCTTCGTCTTCGTTCCTCTTTCTCCCAAGTTTCTCTTAACTAACCACTTTCTATAAATATCTGAAACTGGTCTTTCATAAGTTATTTTCTGTATGGCTGCTTCTTCTCTTCTTACTATGGACAATAACAGAACCACTAGACAAAA
This sequence comes from Sinapis alba, assembly GCA_012274485.2. Taxonomy (NCBI): domain Eukaryota; kingdom Viridiplantae; phylum Streptophyta; class Magnoliopsida; order Brassicales; family Brassicaceae; genus Sinapis; species Sinapis alba. The sequence goes on along the minus strand of MU106161.1, from coordinate 107,716 downwards.
CATGAATGGTTCTGTTAACTGGTCACAACAAACGGCAAGAACATTGGAAGATCTTGAGATCCCACCAAAGTTCAGATCGTTTGCTCCTTCTTCAATCTCAACCTCTCCTTCCACTTGTTTCAGCCCCTCTGTTTTTCTAGATTCCCCTGCTTTTGTCTCCTCCTCTGCTAACGTAAGCCTCTCTGTTTTAAACTATTGATATACTCTGTTCTTGATTCCAGTTCTTGATTCTATTCTAATCATTCTTGATTCTGTTTTGTAGGTTCTTGCTTCTCCAACCACAGGAGCTCTGATCACAAACGAAAGTAACAAGAAAAGTATAACCGAGGAAGAGAAGACTAACAACAACAACAGCCTTAGTCTCTTTGATTTTTCATTTCAGACACAACCATCAGGACTTTCTGCTCCGACAACAACAACTAACAGTTCTGTCTTACAATGGAGCCAAACAGATACTCGTCCAAACAACAATACTCATCAAGCTGTACCTTACAATGGAAGGGAACAAAGGAAAGGAGAGGATGGTTACAACTGGAGAAAGTACGGACAGAAACAGGTTAAAGGGAGTGAGAATCCTCGGAGTTACTACAAGTGTACTTTCCCAAGTTGTCCGACTAAGAAGAAAGTGGAGATGTCTTTGGACGGTCAGATCACAGAGATTGTGTATAAAGGAAGCCATAACCATCCCAAACCTCAATCCACTAGAAGATCATCTTCTTCTTCGATGTTTCATTCAGCTGGACTTGATCATCATGGTTCTTCTGACTCATTTGCCATCCAGCAAGAAGATAATACTACTTCTGGTTCTCTTGGAGACGATGAGTTATCGGTTATCAGCAGAGATGAAGAAGATTGTGGGAGTGAACCTGAAGCAAAGAGATGGTAAGATCATCATCACTCTCTTTAACCAAAGTTAAATAAGAAAGTTCTAACATGTTTGTTTATGTGTGTGTTTCAGGAAAGGAGAGAACGAGACAAACGGTGGGAATGGTAATGGAAGCAAGACAGTAAGAGAGCCAAGGATTGTTGTGCAGACAACAAGTGATATAGATATTCTTGACGATGGTTACAGATGGAGAAAGTACGGTCAGAAAGTAGTCAAGGGGAACCCAAATCCAAGGTAAATAATAAAACATGTACCGATGTTCAAGAAATGGTTAGACGATAATTAGGCGTTTTACAGGGGATTACTGTCTAGGGGAGAGCCTAAATGCCGCCTAAACCGGTTTTTAAAAAATATCGTTTAAGAAAAATTGTTTGTTTATGACCGATTTGCCGCTCAATAAACACAGCTTAAGGCTCTAAGAATCTGACATTCTATGTCTCTTTTGACTTAACAGAAGCTACTACAAGTGCACAACCACCGGTTGTCCAGTGAGAAAACATGTTGAGAGAGCATCACACGATATGAGAGCAGTGATTACAACCTATGAAGGGAAACACAACCACGACGTACCTGCAGCTCGTGGTAGCGGTTACACTACAAACAGACTAGCACACGATCCTTCTTCAGCACCAATTAGACCTGCTGCTATTGCTGGTCACTCTCATTACACTACTTCTTCTCAAGCACCATATACACTTCAGATGCTGCAGAACAACAACAACACTAATGCTGGGCCTTTTGGTTATGCTATGAACAACAATAACAACAACATTCAAGCGCAACAAAACAACTTTGCTAGTGGAGGGTTCTCTGTAGCAAAAGAAGAACCAAACGAGGAGTCTTCCTCTTCGTTTTTTGATTCGTTTTTGTCCTGAAGAAAAGGGTTTAACTACTTACTAGTGATCCTGCAGATACTCCTAAGACTATAGTCTATAGTCCACAGAGAAAATTATTTCATTTGTTTTTTTTTCTAATGGCTCATGCGAGAGCTATCACACGCCTGTAATGTAATAGTATTTGTTTTTTTTTTGTACCATAGAAATAGAAGTGTTATTTATAGAGCCAATCAATGTTCACATGTTTTCACGTCATACAATGTATCATCAAAGAACATACAGAGTCACAGACCCAACATAACATAAGTAAAAGAATGAATGACATTTACATGTATCGCAAAGATCAACACGGTATAAATAAAACGATTGAAAAGCACATGGTTAGGTTTAAGCAGATTAATCAGATAAAAGAGTGAGTGGAGAGCTTGTAACCGGAGAAGAGAGCAGAGAGAGCTAGAGAGACGAAGGCGAAGATAGCCATGCTGATAGCTGAAGCAGCAGAATCAGTGAATATGTTATCTTGACCTTCTCTGAATCTGTTGGTTATTGGTATAGCAGATGATGCAGCTGATATGAGAAGATAAGCTACAATCTGTAATCACAAAAGCAAAGATTCGTTACAACATTTTTACATCAGAAGATCATAACCTTTTTTTATTAGCATTTAAATAGTCTAGTCCTTGGTTTTCTAATGAGCCCTACTAAAACATGATTCTGTATTCGTCTAAAGCCAAACAATATTCCCTCCCTTTCGTATTATTTGTCGATGTAAAAAAAAAATTCCTTTCAAAATAAATGTTGTTTTAGAGTTTCAATGTAAAATTCATTAATAAGATTTTTTATTTTGTTTTTCTATTGGTTAAAATATGGTTAGATGTATAGGTAATTATGTTTTTATTTTAGACATATACAAAATTATATTTTTTTTAGTATGTGTGCATAAACCTAGAACGACAGGTAATATAAAACGGAGAGAGTAATAATTTAGTACATACCACTAAGCTACCACCACTTGGTTAAATATCATAATTGTACAAATAGTCTTTCTCCGTTACCTGGTCGCCGGAGAAATCAACCAACATGGAAGTCCGGCGATCAAAAAACTCTCTTTTCGATAGATATACAAACGTTTGCCAGGCAGTGTACACCGTCGAGATAATCGAGATCGCCAAAACATATCTTAAGAAAACAAGAAACTTTCAAGAACACAGTTTCATATTCATAATCTCTGTGAATGTACAGAATCAATGGAAACCTCACTTGTACTCTTCGTACTCGTCGAAGTTTCTACCGTATCCATGTTTGTTAGAGACCATGATGATGAAAGCAAGGAGAGAGAACAGAAGACACAACCCTCTCGTGATCGGAGAAGCTTTCTTTACCAAATCCTCCCTCTTCCATCTCTGAGTAATCGCAGAAAACGACGACGTTCCAGACCCCGTCTTCGCCGCCGCCGCCTCAACGTCGGGAGCTTCGACTGGATTCTGTTTTTCTGGATTCGTCATGCCGATTCGATCTCAAAAAAAAAAAAACTTCTCGATCGGAATCGGTTATGGTTTCACCTCGTTTAAATGCGGAGAATCGGGGGAAGGAATAACAAACTTGGAAGAAAAGTAAACTATAAATTCGGTTTTAGGACATGTAGTTAAGGCTGTTTGGTCGTGTAATGGCGGGAGTGATTAAGGTAATGAATGTGGTTGACAGTTGTTTTAGTTAACCAGACGCGCGATGTGTGGCGCACGGCGCGTGATAATTCAATGCTTTGAAGTTATACGTGGCTTGCATTTTGTTGATTGGTATAGACAGCGAAGCCTGGGGATGTCATTGGTTGACTGTAATTATTTATTTATTTGGGGATTTATAACTTATATTTATTGTTTTTAATAAAGATTTTTCAAAGAAAAAAAGCATTAAAACCATGTAAAATGACGTCGTTAAAGCTTGTGTGATTATGTTTTGACCATCATGTACTTTGAAGGTAATTATTAAATGTTTTTTTAACCGAAAGTTTAATGTTATTAATTTGTATACTATATTTTTGTTAAGATATCTTTTGAGAAGACTGTTCCACAAATTTTGTGTTTAGAAGGGAGGAACTCTTGTTCCACAAGTTCAAGAATATAGTTTAGAAAGTTTATAAGATTTAATTAAATAAATAATAATAATTTTTGGGATAAAACACTCAGTTAATCATATGAAGAAGTAGCACCCAAGTAAATGATTTTTGAAGCAACCATTATTTTGAGGAATTATTTATTCTATTAACTCTCACAATATTGTTATCTACCAAATTTATCCAATTTTTTATATCAAAGTTTAGTTGGAGAGCTTCAAGAAACATTAAAGATTGTGTTTTCTGTGTGAAGAAGATTGATCATTACTCTTTTAGGTAGATTAGGAGATGAATTGAGAAACATGTTGAATTGGAAAATATAATCTAGTTGTTATGTTAAACAAGCAAAACAAAATAAAAGAATTCATGATAAAATTTTCTAAATAATTAGGAAGAGGTTTGTTGATGAGCACGAAACAACAACTTTTATAAGTCCATTATTTAACATGTTATTCTTGTTGAAATTATGTCAAATTTATGCGTTAGGTTTTTTATTGTCTAATTATGTCAAAGCTTTGAGACTTTGAAGATATTGCCAGCTTGGACTTGGGCTAACATGTGGGCCGCATTTGATTTTGACACTGTCTACTTGTGGTGTTTCGAAGTTGCGAAATGATCTAAGGAAGAGACAAACCTGAGCTTTACTTCAAATGGGTTAAGCTTTAGTGAAACCTGGTGTAAGAACCTTTGAATATATTTGAAAGTATAAAACGTTAACCATATAAATAGCTAACTCGACTAAAATATAAGCATCGAAAGCAAACTATAGTTTTTACAGAGAAAAAAGTATATTATTGCATAGACCATGACACTTTATAAAAATAGCATTTACTAACTATTTGTTAAAAAAAAACTATTTTTAAAATATCTTTGACATCCACATTACTGAATTAAAATATTGAATAATATTTAGTCTTTCAAAGAAGGAACAAAACCTCTCCTATTTGTCCCCCCCCCCCCAAAAAAAAAACCTCTCCTATTAAAATGTATTTAGTTTGTTGAGTGTATCAGCGTATGGTAAGAAATAAATAATACAAAAGTAATATTAGAAATGTAAGAACATGTGATTGGATCAACTATTTTAATATTCACTTTCATATCTTCACTTTTAGTAGTATTAAAGATAATTAAGCCCCATAAACTACGATTTTCCAACCAAAAAGAATCATATATGTGGAAAGAACAATATAACATGTAGCCCGACGTTGACATGAATGATCAAACATAACAGAAACAAACACTATAAAGTTAGTTGATAACAACCCCAAATTAATCGAAGGGTCGTTATTACTAATAGATATGTATTACAAGGGTATATCATTATAGCTATTGGCTGTCTCTGAGTTCCATCTTGTTTTCGTGGAGTGATTAAAATATAAAACTCTGTACCAACCAAGTTTTTTTTAAAAAAAGTTTAAGATAAGTGGACCAACTAAGTTAACAAGAGTAAGTTCAACATTTTTTACTTTGCAAAAAAAAAAAAAAGTTGACAAGTGTGGTGAGTGTGCATTATTGAAGTTGAAGGGCATGCATGTGATTATACACTAATTGGTTAGTCATAGCATCTTCCGTACGTTTATAAGCTTCGCTAATGGTCCCCATTTGATTTTATTATTTGACCCATGAGATTTTTAGGCAATTTATAAGAAGACAAGCTTAACTATCAACACGAATAGGAAGCAGAGCTATAGGAACTAGGAAGGATGATTATTTATTAAACCTAAACATTGAAAACTGTTGTTTATTACAAACGATATAATTGTATGTAGGTGTCACAACAGGGAGCATGGAACAAGTTTCGGAAGTTTTGGTGACATCGAAGCTGTCTCTATCAAAGAAGATGTGATGAAGGTATCAAATAGCTTACAACACTCATATGTATGGGTCTGAGTAGACAATCCCACACCGCCGCTAATGATTTTGTATCTCAATATTATTCACTTTATCGAAGAAATTTACCTTTATGTTAGAGAATTGCAGCTAAAATGCCTTTAAGATGACACCATCATTGATTTTGTATCTTTTACATTATCGTAGAAATTTATATTTATAAAATGTAAATTGCAACTAGACGCCCTTAATCACTTTCAACGATGTAATGATAATTATGATGTTTATCCTTCTGTAACTTGCGGAAAATGTGTAAGAAGAACACCTTTTCTTTGAATTATTGTATTATTAAATTGATAATTTTCTTGTAAATACATTTCATTAATACATGCATGTGTTTTCAAAAAAGGATGAATATATAAATATCTTTCAATAAATAAAAGTGAAAATATATTTGTGGAAGAAACAAAAAAAAATATATTGGTATATGAATACGCAATATCTTGTTTTAAAAATATTTGGATTTTAAACAATACTCTTTCTTTTTCTCAAAAAGAGAATATATTTTTTAAATCCACATAGCATATACCTACATGAAACCAGCTTGTCTTTCTTTTTTATATAAACCCTGGAAGCATAAAATGTCATACTAAAATAACTTGGGAAAGCAAGTTATTAAAATAAACCATTCAAGTAAAAAGCAAGCATAAAGAATGAAGCTCAAACAAGGAAAAGAAAACCTTTAACCATCAAAAAATATGGAAATATAGTTCAGCGTGAGGTCAGATATATTTTCTAGTAAAAAGCTTGATTCTCATTGTATTCTTGGCTATTTTCGTTTTTGTAGCTTTCAAACATCTCAGTTTGTTGTTAATATGACACATTTTTGTTTAGTTAAATGTTATATTATTGGCGACAGAAGAAAAAAAATATATTGCATCAACGTCAGTAGATTCAGCACAAGAAGATGTCGTTTAAAGATAAATCTTTGTCATTCTAATGGACGTTCAATCAACTTTCAGGCAACATCATCAAAAGATATACGTGTATGGGATTGAATCTTCTGAAGAAAGATTTTCGAATCTGAAGTCCTATACTTTTTTATCACATTTTAGAAGGATGAAAAATACACTAGTGTGATATAGTGTTAGTAATTAGGCATCATTGGCACACAAAGATAGCAATCTAGCACTGTAATATATGGTTTATGCATAAGATGTGCTGATTAAACATTGACACTAAGAGAATATGAAGTGAATCTAAACTAGTCCAAGTCATAAAAAATAGATATGAACAGCAAATAAAAGTAGACAAATTGACCACCACAACTGGAGCTACAATGGAATCTAAAGGAAAATGGAAGACTAGCTATCTAATGATAAGTAATATATATGATGATGGTGTCTAACTGTCTATGGATAGTGGAGAGTCTATTCATCTAATATTCTAACAACCAACTCTCGTGATCTAGCCAAACTATCTAACATACAATCATATTGTTCTAACTCTTGTTGGTCTTTTTTTTTCTTTTCCAAATGCTCTTGTTGGATATATAAAGCAATAAGGGTGCAAAACCCTGTTGAGAATCAGTTTGATCACGGTTTTACCAAGAGACAAACCCATCAAATGATCATCGAATTTTGAAACCAAGAAACATCCATGGTGCAATCAATCTAACTCTTAGTCTTGGGGACTCCAAAACGTCAAGAAGTACATCAGCTGCATCAAAGCCTCGAGCTCGGGTATTATCAGAGTACCATGTTTATCAATCACATCTTCTAATTTTCGTATGCATCGAACAAGGACAAATCTTCTTCACTATCTATATTTGGGGAGAAAATACAGAAAAACCTTCAAACATGTGTATCAATATGTAATTATTAGGCTTAGATTTTTTGTGTAACTAGTTCTTGGAATAAATTTAAAATTCTTTCAAAAAAAAGTAACTAGTTCTTGACTGGAGATTTTATCCATTCATTATTATATGTAATTAAAAATATGTGTACCAATAGATAAAAATAATAGTTAAACCCAAGCAAGGTTTATCTAAAGATGATACACATAGAGAGTTCCCAAAGCTTTTTACTTCTCCACTTTCATCATGGGTGGCATTCTCATCTGATAGGCTCTTGAGCTTTTTAAACTATATATATAATTGCTTCTTTTTGACAAATATAGGGGATAGTTTCTTTGTTGTCTCTCTTCATTGTCCGAATTAAACATCTACCATACATCTCCCAAAATAATTCACCAAATTATACAAAGACATATACTGAACAATAGTATTGCCTTCCTTATGCTACTGCGTATGTCCAGACTAAACACATTATATTAGCATTGAATCCCGGAATATCTTGTAATTTGACAATAAGTTTTGCAAAATCTTCTACACTAAAAAGCAAAGCAGTTACGTTATATTGTAAGGGTAAGACTAATGAAGGAAAAATGCAAGTAAATGATGCATTTCATGAGTATGACCCAATCAAGGGACATGGCTCTATTTATAATACGTTTTATACCAATTTTTTTAAAAGAAAAATACTCGGTTGTTTTCTTACCTCAGTTAACGTTTTAAACTAATTTATAAATTACATAGAATGATGCTTATTATTTTTACTTTCAAACCTAAGGGAAATTATCACAAAAAGGAGGTAAATTACATTTGTCAAAATTTCTATTTAGACTGCTTTCTTACCTCAGTTAACGTTTTAAATCCATACTTGAAATATTTTATAAGTAATTTTAATATGTATAAAAATATATTAACTGGGAGTTTTAATGAAATGAAGTAAGTAAATGACATTAGTCAAAATTTCTATTTAGGAAGCAATATTCAAACATTAAGCTAAAAGTGACAAACAAAGGCAAGAGTTGGCAAATATTTTATGCTCCAAAGAAGAACCACACTGTGAAGTCATATTATATTTGATTTTTTACTATAAGTGCATGTAACGGCTTGCTATAAGTGGAAAATAAAGTATCTTTATATACTTTAGTGAATTTGTTCAGTGACTTCAGTCTAAGATAACTATGTGGAAGTATATATATATTAAGAAGATAAAACACTTAGCTGTCTATTTATATAAACGAAGGAACAGCTTGCCGGGAAGAAAAAATAGTCCTACTCCCACACATACATATATATTTCCTATATTAAATGGAAAAGGCGAGTAAAACTGTTAAATACTATTGAGAATAATTGTGGTGGACTAATGGAAGCGTACATAAATAGGAGTGGAAGGAACTTAAGCATTCTCCTTCTCTCTCACACTCCCACACACACACACACTCGTTCTAGTTTTCGTAGTTACTAACATATCTTTTTCTGTTAAGTGAAGTGAAGTGTGATACTATATAATAATAATATATAAACATCAATATAAATGAGCATGTGCAGATCCAACATGAAAAGCAGTGAGTCGGGAGAGATTGTAAACGGAGAATGCGATGTTTCAACGTCCGTCAAAGAAGAAACTAGTGGCAACGCCAAATTCTCCGCTGGTCTCCGTCGCATCCCTTTCAATGAGGTTTGTTTCTATATATATCCTTCGTTTTTTACGTTTTCTTTTTCCACAAAATATTGTCAATTAGTTTGGACAATGCTTACTGTTTGATTCATACTTCTCATTGATGAAACTAGTTTTCGTGATTCAAGATCATATTCACATTTATGTAGGCGTTATCTCTATTTTTATTTATACTTATTCGATGTTTAACAAGCCATATTGTTAATTTTGATTGACTATATCATTTTCAGTCACTTTTACAGTGTTGAGGGTAATAATTAATATGAAATTTTTGGAACTTGATCTTAGACTGGACTGAATGCTGCTTTTGACTGCTTTTATAACAGTTTAATGGAAAGTAATGCATATCTTTTAGAACAATCAGTTTGAAGAAAACTTCATTATTTTCACTTAGTTAACAAACTATATTGAGTCATTGACACCCATTATATGTAAATGTTGTCTATGCATATCTGATGTTTGAATGTGAATGTATATATATATGCATAAAGCGTCACTAGTATGATATGTATCATCAGTTTCATGGACTGAGATAGATGCTTTTGTTTTGGGGTTGTACTTACTTAGAAAAGTTTTCTATCTATGTTTCCTCATTATAAATATTTTTATTAGTTCCTTTAGTTAGTACAAAGTACTTTAGTATTATCTTTACTAGTTCCAATTTTAATATATTCTCGTTTTTTATTTCTTTTCTTGAAATCTTTTAACCATTTTTAAAATATCAGTAGTAGTTTATGATATGTTTATGATATATATATATATATATTAATATATGTATTCTTTAGACGATTTTGTGTTTGTAAAGTATTGATATTTCTAGTGAAATTCATAAAATGAAAGATATCTAAGCTGATTTGTTTTTCAGAAAGAAAATAAAAAGGTGAGCTTTTTAGAACCCATGATGACTTTTATTTAAAAAGATCCTAGAATGTTGGTACAGTTAGTCATTCGCTTTTCTGTCACTTGCGAATTTGATTATTCAGTTCTAAAAGTTACAGAATTTAAACCTTTTTCTCGTCTTTTTGAACTTTCTCATTCCAGTCTCAGTGGCCATGTGATGCGACCATCTTCCTCGTGCTTCCAAATCGCTCTTACTTTTTTATGATAAATATATTCTTTTCGTATTATATGTAATATCCTTCTCTTATTTTTTGGTAATATTTGATCACAATACAATGTTCTTTAAGCCTACTCCTACTTCTTTTTTACAAAATAGGGTTTTATACTTGATATGTAAAAATATAGTCAAATACTATCTTATATGCAGTTTTCTTTCTCAACATTTTATTTAGTTTTGTTTAGATAATGAGTATTTGAATAGTAGTTATTATATAACGTTACAGAAAGAGATTACATCACATCTAAACAAGAGAACTAGTTTTTTTTGTAATGTCAATATACATATGACTCCCTTTTTTATATATAATATTCTCCTGAATGCGTTTTGCTATAAGTATATATCACTAAAGTAATAAATAGCTGTTCAATAATTTTTTTAAGAAACTAACAAAAATACCACAACTTTTTTTTCCATGCAGGTGGGAGAAGAGATGGCGTCACTCACAAAAATAGCATGCCCAATCGTGATGACATCACTCCTCATATTCTCCAGATCATTAATCTCAATGTGGTTTCTAAGTCACCTCGGAAAAGTTGAACTCGCTGGGGGTGCACTCGCCATGGGCTTCGGAAACATCACCGGAGTCTCCGTACTCAAAGGTCTTTCCGTTGGTATGGACCCAATCTGTGGCCAAGCCTTCGGAGCCAAACGCTGGACCGTACTTAGCCACACGTTTCAGAAAATGTTCTGTCTCTTAACTGCCGTTTCTATCCCTATCGCGGTTACGTGGCTCAACATCGAACCAATCTTCCTTAGGTTGGGTCAGGACCCCGACATAACCCGTGTCGCCAAAACTTACATGGTCTTCTTTGTCCCTGAGCTACTAGCTCAAGCCATGCTACACCCGCTCCGAACGTTCCTTAGAACGCAAGGCTTAACGTCACCGTTGACTATATCCGCAATCATATCCATTCTTCTACATCCTCTATTTAACTATGTCTTCGTCGTGCGTATGCGTTTAGGTGTTGAAGGCGTCGCGGTCGCGATGGCTTTCAACACAATGAATATAAACGTGGGACTGCTCGTTTACACGTGTTTTTCGGACTCTTTAATCAAACCGTGGGAAGGGCTTGCTTTGCGGTCGCTTTTCCGCGGTTGGTGGCCTCTGCTTTCTCTAGCCGCACCAAGCGCAATCTCGGTGTGTTTGGAGTATTGGTGGTATGAGATAATGCTTTTTCTTTGTGGGCTTCTCGGGAACCCGAAAGCGAGTGTGTCGGCCATGGGGATAATGATTCAGACAACGGGACTACTCTACGTAGTCCCGTTCGCTATAAGCACGGCCATTGCGACCCGTGTAGGCCACGCGCTTGGAGGCGGGCAGCCTACACGGGCGCAATGTACGACCGTTATCGGTCTGATACTCGCAGTAGCGTACGGGCTGTCAGCAGCTGTATTTGTGACCGCGCTTAGGTCGGTTTGGGGCAAGATGTTCACCGACGAACCGGAGATTCTTGGGTTGATTTCGTCGGCCCTTCCCATCTTAGGGCTTTGCGAGATCGGAAACTCGCCGCAGACAGCAGCTTGTGGAGTTTTGACGGGCACGGCAAGGCCTAAAGATGGGGCACGTGTTAACCTATGTGCGTTCTATATAGTGGGCTTGCCTGTGGCAGTCACGTCCACGTTTGGGTTTAAAGTTGGGTTCTGTGGGCTATGGTACGGTATGCTAGCTGCGCAGATTACATGTTTGGTTATGATGCTTTGTACGTTGATTCGTACGGATTGGGAACATCAGGTGAAACGAGCTGAGGCACTTACCGCTGCTGCAGCTGATAGAAGTCGTTCGGAAGAAGAAACCATCCGTACCGAAGTCGAAAATGATGATGATTTAGAGATTGGTTTATTACAAAACACAAATGACTAATTTAGAGTTGTTTAAAATTTTCAATCGGAAATTTTAACGGATTGTTAATTATATATAGGATTTTTTTTTCTTTGGGCGCAAAACTAAAATACTCAAGATTGATTTGCATCCAAATTGTTATAGCCAGTATCTTGGTCAAAAAGTCATAAGTACCATTTATTTGGTAGGTTAAGTTTTGTTAACATGTAAGCTAGTATATTGGTTATTTATTTAACATTTTTCATATGGCTCTTTATGTAAAGTCACAACTCAGAAGTATGTAGTGAAGAAATAGTTGTGACGAAGTTTAATGATTTTTGCTTCATGTAAATGGCCTCTGAATTATGTGTTACACAAAAAAAAAAAAAAGCCTCTGAATTATGTATACAGCAAACAATAAGGCCGACTCTCCCAGCCCAGCCCATCTCAGCCCAACCCAATCATATATGACACGGTACATACTTGCTGAAAGGTTTTCAATGTTGAATGACCAGTGTTACTACCTGCCACAAATTACTTGATGCAACGCCATTTCATTCGGTTTTAAACCTAAATACTTTGTGCGTTATACAACGTGTAAAATCCAAAAGACGCGGAATCACCAAACCATATCCCTAAACACATCTAACTCGGATATAAATCCTCAGAACCGGACCTGAACCTATTTTTGTGAAACATTTGAATGGACCTCCATTATATAAGGACCCCAATATTAAAAAAAATTGTTTCTTACATATTACTTTATAAAAAAAACTAATGTTTTCAATACAATATATATATATAAAAAATATATAAAATTCTGAAATTATATATACCAATTAAAAATAGATAATTTAATTTTTACCTCTTTATTTTTGTTTCTTTTTTTAAAAAATTATTTTGTTTATATATGTTAACATCTTTTTTGGTACCAAAGAAAAAGAATGGGCCCCAACAATGTCAGGCCCGGCTCTGTAGATCCTACAATAGCAATCGTGATCACAAGTCGAAAGGGATAAATCCAAAAATATACTAGCAAAACAAAAGAAAATTGTAATGAGATTTGCGGAAATGAAAAAAATATACTAAAACTATTTGTTTCATACTTTTATAATCCAAATTAAAGTCGAGTATCAATGAATAAATTAATAAATACTCCCTCCATTTTGTTTTAAAAGATATACTTTTCGTTTTCCAAAATATAATGTAAATAATAATGATAAAAAACAATATTTACTTTATATTTATTTTATTTCATGTGCTTTAATAGATAAAATAATTAATTAATGAAAGAGAAAATATTGTACTTGGTGCATTAATTTGTGTTAAATTTCTATAACAACATATAAAAAACAGAGGGAGTATATTATTTTAATTTTAATTTTATTTTCTAACATATTCTTCTATTGGAATTTGATATTTCGATTCTCCTTAACTTTAATCTCAATATATGGATCATTTTGCTTGGATCAAATCGGATTCTGGTATGATGTTGAATTTATAAACTTTCAACTTAAACGTTAACTAGTATAGATAAATTGGTCAGTATTTTTGAACATTAAAATTGGTCAGTATTTCTAGATCCCGATGTAAAATTGATAAAGATGTTTCATGAAATCTATTGAAACTTCTAACGCGTTGTACACGTATGGAATCTGAGCATGCGTAGTAACTATTTGGGCCATATGTATTTACAGCAATATACTTTAAGCTTGCACGTGTTGTGCTCACATACAATATGTTGCATGCAGCATTTCGGTGCCTATAATAACTCTCAAGTTTTCACCGAAAACAAAAGAAAAAGGCATAAATCATGTAGCCCCTTTTAGGCACCGACGTTTTTGTATTAATTAGTACGATTTTTCTTCTTCCTCTTGAACAGTGTAAATAAGTTTTTTTTTGACGAAAGGTTTATAAATAAGTTGCACATGAATGAAAACTACAGAAAACTTATTTTGACGTGTTAACACAATTAACATAATTAACACATCACCTGACCGAAAGAAACAGTAGTTAAGAAAATATAGTACTAAAGACAGAATTGCAAAATTACAATTTTAAACATAGCTAAATGAAGAATAATTCTTACAAAAGAATTAGTTTATTATAGCTTATAAAGTTGTAAAATTTAATGTGTATATCATATAATTCTTTCAGATAAAAATCATTGTTCTACAGTAGGAATGTAGATAAGAAAAAAATAAACGATTCCATTTAGTGGTGTCTATTGAATGAAAGTCGATATAAGTCATAATATATGGAGAGATTTACACTGCAGGCCACTTTCTATGTTTTAATTACACCGAGAGGCAGTTCCCGCTACTAGAGCAGTTTGTGGTGTGAAAAGTCGTAACTTGTCCTCAAACCAGATGAAACCGCCTTACATCTGTTTAGTTAGTAGTTTTTTTCTTTCTTTTTTTAATTATTTGTCTGGTTACACCTTTTGAAATTTAAAAAAGATTGGTGGACCCGAGACATGATTAAACCAGATTGAATTTGTGTATCTGAAGATTTATTTTTTTTTACTTTTTCCTTTCACTTCTGCTTGCTTTACCCGAGGTAAAAGAAAATACGATTTTTGCGACAACAGCGAGGGAGATTTCCGACGGAGAGAATACTCGACAGCGCTAGCTGAGAAACCATTTCCGGTCGGCGTTTGAGACGACGTAGTCGGCGGGGAAAGGAGATATCTTAGGTGAGTTTTCCATTTTTTTTTAGTTTTCATCGGTTGAACCCTAATGAGATTTTGTTTTTTTCTTCCCGTCAAAGACGCCTGAGTTCCCATATGTGGAGGATGTAAAGGCAAGGCTGTCTGAGAGACTGTTTGCAACAGACCGGTTTCTAAGTGAGAGGGTTAACATGTATTCAACCATAGATTATCTATTGGCGGTGAGAGATGCACTTACCAGTGCGCCGGAGATGGAGAAATTGTTGGGATCTTCTTTCGGGGGGCTATTTCAAATTCTGGCACGTAGACTGCTTATGGGTAGAGTGGTACATGGCATGATGACAAGGCAAGTAGTATCGAAGAATAAGTACGAGATGTGGCATGTTTTTGGTGGGAAGCCATTGCGGTTTTCGTTGGTTGAGTTCAGGGAAGTTACGGGCTTGTCGTTTGGGGAGTTTGAAGAAGGGTATAACATTGACTATCAACTTCCGCAGACATTCAGAGAGCAGAACACAAAGCAAGGGTAAGTTTTTGGTGTTTAATGAATGATTGTTGTTGTTTGGGTTTGCGTAGTTGTTGTATTTTGGTCATGATGTACATGTGGACACGATAGTGTGTACATGATCATTGTAAGTGTACTTGTGTACACGACGGGTACGCGTTTTTGTGTACAAAGTCGTGTGATGTACACAAATACGTATATATAAAGGGTATATATGAAGGTGTATTTTGTTGCATTTTTGCGGACATGACATTTTTGGGGTGGTTTAATGAGTGAAAAGGGTATTTTTGTTGGTTTAAACAACTTGTATGTGATATTAATCACGTGTGTGATTTCTTGTTTTTGATAGCAGCTTGTTGTGGAGCTGATGATGGAAATTAGTGCGAGACGTGAAGAGAGGTAGGGTGAATGGGATGAAGAGAGGTTTGATAAGAAAGTAGACTACATGGTTAAGCTTCTGAAGGAAGACCATGTATTTACGAAGGCACATTGGGGTGGGGAGATGCGGGTGACCCACTTTACGTGTATAGCGAGAAAGAGAAGAACAAGAAGAGGAAAACCGAAGGTGCAGTTGTTTCTGGGGAAGGACCAGTACTAAAACATAAGAGAGTAAGTGCATACTTCAATTTATGGAGATTCATGCGACCGGGAATAAGAATCCAACAATGGCATGGCTGACAGATGATTTGGTGGACATGTTTAGGAAACATAACGCCATGGAGATATACAGATGCTTGATTGTGCCTTTGTATTTAGGCTGATTGGTTGTGTGTAGAATACATTGGTATGTCTCGTAATGGTAGGTGGGCCGTTTTGTAACCATTATTTTGTATTTGTATGTATAATATAAGGAGAACGCGATGCATGAAAACTTGTAGGCATGATTTGGAGTGTATTCTACAATTCATATATGAGAATGTTTTTTTAGAAAAAATATATAAATCTTACAAGGGAAGTGTACACATGTACATGTTGAAGTGAAGTGCAAGTCACATGATACGGTAAACGTATATATTATGTACATGTGTACACAAGTGTTATTGTAAAATATGTGGAAAATATACAGACGCTTCACGCCATTATACATAAAATATTGTGCAAAGAAATACTGTGTTGCAAGAAAATGCTTACCTAAACCCATTGAAACCTACTGTGTACACATGTACAAAACATTATGTGTAGTCTCTTTAGGTTTAACAGACATACGTCTTTAACTGGATTATTCGACTATGTTATTTATTAGGATAGTGTACATTTATACATGTCGAATGGAAGTACAAGTCCCACATTACGGTAGACGTATATAATGTGTTCGTGTGTACGTGGGTGTAACTTAGATTACTCGACTATGTTACACGTGTACATATCGAATGAATGCATATATGGTGTACACGTGTACATGGAATAATTTTCAGAAAAGCACTACGTTCACATAAACACAATGTAATTGAATCGACTAAGGCGTACGTGAGAGATGGGATTTATAAGGGTAGTGTAGACGTGTACATGTCGAATTGAAGTGCAAGTTATACTATACGGTTAATGTATATATTGTGTACTTGTGTACGTAGGTGTGTAAGAAAAGACTTTGTTGCAAGGAAATGCTTACCTTAACCCATGGAAGCCTACCGTGTACACATGTACAAAACATTTGGTGTACTCGCCTCATGTTTAACCTACATACGTCTTTAGCTGGATTACTCGACTATGGTTTCTCATTTAAGTGTATTAGTCTTTCATTAGATGCCTTCTCTCGCGTATTAGAAAATAGAAAAGGGTGAACGGATATACGGTGTACACGTGGATACATAATAAATTTAAGAAAAATACTACGTCCACATGACCACAATGTCTTCGAGTCGACTTAGGCATACGTGGGAGATGGTATTTTAAGGGGTAATAATACACTTAAATAATATACCCTAGTGGAAGAACATCGGGGTTGTTGTTTGTAATGCGAGTAAGGATGTGTGTATGTAAAAATAAGATAGTGTGCACCGACTGTCTTGTACGTGTGTACACGAGGGGGGTTTAATGGATTAAGATTGACATTCCAATTAATAGGGGTCCAGCAACAATAAAAGAAGCAAAAAAATAGTAAAGTAGCAAGCGTCTAGCCAACAGCTAATAACCGGTGAGCGGCCAAGTGTTGGAAAAAGAAAGCAACCCGCCCTCGTTTGTCAGAATAACCGGTGGTATTGAGAGTCCGGTGGCTAGCTCTTTGGTGTTAGGAGGCCAATAACTCAAGATAGTCGGAGGCGGTGGTTCCGTAAAGGTGAAAACTCCTTAACGGCGTTGTTTTGTAACTCGCTCAAGCTTATGCCGGGGAAAACTGGCACAATCCTTGACATCTTCTTCTTGTTTATTGAGAAATTCCAGAGGCCGTCAGTGGATGACCATTCCCATAACCATGCAGTGACCAGCCATGGGGGGACCTACGCTTACACAAAACCGAAAATCAGATTAAAATAAAATAAAAAAATGCTAAACTGTATTTGTTAACAAACTAAGGTGTTGCTGTGTTAATCCGAGAGAGACGAGGTAGGAAATGGTTAAATTTCAGATTAGCAAAAAACTGCAAAGCATGAAAATCGATGACAGAGATGAAGATGGTTTTTAGAACATAGCATCATCTGAACCGTGAAAAGAAAAAGCAAAAAGCAAATCGAATGGCTGGGAGAAAGAGATAGATATGAGTCTTGTCAAAAAGGCAGAATGAATTTGGACCGTCGATGTGAGAGAGAAATGAGTGGTCTGGGTTAGTTCCCGCGAAAGCAAGATAACATTTAGTTAGCTATTAAGTTAAGGGGTAACTAGTTTTGTTTGAAAAAAGGAAACTGTTGGTGTAAAGTGTGTGGGTAGCATAAACTGCCCTAGGATGTAATAAAAAACTTATAACTGCCTTTCAGTGTAATATTCTCTAATATATGTATGTAAATTAGAAAATGTATCACTTTTATTTGAGATCCAATTTATCTAAGAGCATGATTAAAGGGGGTTCTTAGAGGGGTTCTTAGGGGATGGGTCCTATGAATAGTGTAAGAACCGGTTCTTAAAACTCTTAAATAAGAACCGGTTCTTAAGAGTTTCTTGCACTGTTCACGGGTCCCACGGACATGTGGCGACCCACGATTGGTTAACTTTTTTTTTTTTTTTTTTTTAAAAAAAAAAAAAAAAAAAAAAAAAAAAAAAAAAAAAAAAAAANCATTCTCATGTTTGATATTTTATAAAGCCAATAAAACAACAACTTTTTTGCTAAATAATAAAACAACAAATTTATCATCCTAAAATAATGTTTTGCTACTTTCGCCAATAAAACTAAAGCAATTTGTTATTCGCAGTTAAAAACTTTGTATGGCTGAATAACTTCATTTTAATATATGTTTAGTTAAAAATTCTAATGATTTTTCTTATTCTTCTTTTGGCAAATATGGTAACTTTGAATCTTTTGACACGCTGTGTAGTTTCTTTTTCTTTTTCTTTTTTGTTGGCACAAACGCTGTGTAGTTTCTTATTATCAAAAGCACATAGTAAATTTAATAATCAATTTCTATAAAATAAGATTCTACCTCATAAAAGTCTAGTGAGTTGTACAAGTAAAAGCACCTAGTTTTACCAAAATAAGACTAGAAATAGTATTAATATGGGGGAGGGGAAGATCAAAGTGGTGGTCTTGAAAAGCAAAGCAACCCACACTGACCCCATCCTACCCATGTGTTGAACTGCATTAAATAGTTATGTATCAGTCAGATTTTTTCACATAGTGACAAACCGTATACATACATTCTATGTGTGGGATGCAAGGACAAAAAATCGACATCTTCTCGTGTATATCCATACGGAGAGAGAGAGAGCACTATAGTATTTGCTAATTATATATCTCTTTTTAATCAAACTAATAATATATCTCTAATTACATTTGCTGGATCTAAAACAATCAATGTACGTCATGATTATAATTATATTACTGATATTGATCAAGAGTTGTTTTCTAAAATAAAACAGATTATGATAGTTGTAATGTCAAATAACTATTTGCAAAAAGTAAAAGTCTTATTAAGAAATAATGAAAATGCAAAAGGAAGAGACATTTCAGGAAAACATTTTTAAAAAATTGATTAAAATGTCAAACGAAAGTAGACGAGAGTTCCTACATAACTAGGGACCTCTACATTAAATGAAACCAACAACCAACAAACTACTTCGTTTCCTCTAAATCGCATTCACATTCATAACATAAACTTTCCTTGTCTATATAAACACTCACTCCCCAACTCTCTCTATCACTCATTACTACACACTTCTCATTTTGCAAACAATCAAAAGCCCCTAAAACTAAGAAAAAATGGCTGGTGTAATGAAGTTGGCAAGCTTGGTCTTGGCCTGCATGATTGTGGCCGGTCCAATCACAACCAACGCGGCTCTGAGCTGTGGAACCGTTAACAGCAACTTGGCAGCATGCATTGGCTACTTGACCCAAAATGCGCCCCTCCCCAAAGGTTGCTGCACCGGCGTTACTAATCTGAACAACATGGCTCGTACAACCCCGGACCGTCAGCAAGCTTGTCGTTGCCTTGTAGGAGCCGCTAACTCCTTCCCTAGTCTCAACGCTGCCCGTGCTGCTGCACTTCCTAAGGCATGTGGAGTCAATATTCCTTACAAAATCAGCAAAAGCACCAACTGCAACAGGTATATCGTAATCTCTCTGATATATATACATATATATATATATATATATATATATATATATATATATAACTTAAAGGTTATTTTAGAACAATAAGTATATAACAAATTAACATTATTATGATTATTTACATTTTAAGATTATTTTATTGTTAAATAAAAATTATAAGATCATCATTATCTCCGGTCTCTTAACAGTGGTATTTAGCTTCAGTTAAAAGTTAAAAAAAAAACTAAGAATCGTCTTTTAGTCAGTCTCTTAACCTTAAAGTATAAAAAAACAAAAATAAAAAATGTTAAATCATGAGCTAAGAACTCCGGTTAAGAGACCGGAGATAATGATGCTAGTTTTGTAATAACCATGTTTCTTCTAATATGGAAGTCTTATACTCGGTGAATATACATTAAAAGTTTCTTTTGTTTGAATGCATATTTGAGTACTTTATAACGGTGTAATGTTTCTGTATGTGGTTGCAGCGTTAGATGAGCGGAGGTCGGATAAAGAAACTCAAGCGGACGTACGAATCTAATATAATGTATGAGAGAGTACTAAATAAAATGTTCGAATGGTTGTTTTTCTAGAGTTTTAAAACTTCATGTTTTCTCTTCTGTTGTGTCGTTCCTTTACTTTGGTCGTGTGTACTATGTTCGTAATCAACGTACGTTATATGAAGTTTCAGATCCAACTTCCAAGGTTTACGTTATTCTATATTCTTATTTACTAAAACAAAGTTTAATTAGTTTCACTGATATGAAAAAGTATCATTAAACATAATAAGCAATGCAGTTGGGAAGGAACGGAACATTTTAATTTTAAAGAAAATGAAGTAACGGGACATTCTTCAAGTAGTTTACTTGTTTATACTTAAAAAGAATTAATATAGTTGAGAGAATGATAGACTGTTTTAAGGAACTTTGACAACCCTTGAAAATTTAGGTCCCTACTTTTTTTTTTTTGTCGTCAACTAGGGTTGTATTAAATATGTGATGTCTATTTTAAAATTTTGAGCTAGATTTTAGACTTATCACTTATAAGGTGGTGATTTGGACAACCAAATAGAATGAATAATAAGGTTTCTATTTTCTTTTCATCCTTGATAGTTAATTTTTTTTCAAATATATCTTCTTATGAAAATTTTCTAGAAAAAGAAAAATTGTCAAAACTCTTTCAAAGTGCATACGGGTTCCAAAAGTCTAGACACACCTCTGATCGCCTTCTTAGACCATGATTAACCCTAAGAACCCCAATTGGGGTTCTTAGGTTATTTTTTTTTTTTCTGTTTTTTTTAAAAAAAAAAAAAAAAAAAAAGTTAACCAATTGTGGGTTGTCATGTGTCTGTGGGGCCCGTGAACAGTGCAAGAAACTCTTAAGAACCGGTTCTTATTTAAGAGTTTTAAGAACCGGTTCTTACACTATTCATGGGACTCATCCCCCTAAGAACCCCTCTAAGAACCCCCTTTAATCATGCTCTTAGTGTTAACGGCTAATTACAGTTTTTTTTTCTGGTAATGGTACTTAAATAAGAATAAAGGGAATTTCACAATTTCAAGGAAACTCAATTTTACAATAAAAAACGGACAAACTTTAACAAAACGAGATAGATTAGCAAAGTATGTGTTTAGCATATTTTTGCAAAATATTTCTTTGATCCACCACAAAAATGGTCTTAAAGATTAATTAACATCTCTACTTTGTTAATTAACCTATTTTCGACAATGAAGAGAGTTTGAAACCCGTATGTGTTTTTCTTGTTTTATGAAGAGTTACATAAGTTGTGTATTTTTAAGCGCATTTCTATAGTCTTATTGAAACAAATATTCAAAACAAAGATTCCAACCAAAATTCCTAGGATTTTACAAATGCACAAGGAGTCGGAGATAGATTATTGGGAGATATTAATTAACCCTATAAAGTTTTACATTAGTTTAATTTTTATTAAATATTTAAACTTGACTCCGTCAGAACATAAATATTGACCAATTTAGTTCAAATGAATCCCAACAAATATATTATATCGTAAAATTTCTTCAAATTTTCAACCAATTTAGCCCCGCACATAATTGTTGGAACTGAGAGATTTTTTTTTTTTTGATTATTTTGTTTTCGTGTTGTGCCGATCATATCATTAACAAGTTTTCACGTGAGTATTTTGTTGAATCCCCCCAATCATTATATTTTAAATCTGCTCAATCTTATTAGCGGATGATTAGTTTGGCACGAGCTATCGATCTCATGATTCTTGAACACATAATGCTACAATATAAAATATATACTATTAAATTATTTTCTACAACAAACTGTTTTAATTCGTATGTATAGTTTTAAGAGTCTTACAAAAAGGGAACACATATACGTTAATAAAAGGAAAAAAATGTATTTTGGTAAGATTTATTTAGAAAATAAAATTGAATAAAATTGAATAAAATGTCAATCAAGAAGATGAGAGGTACTTGGTACTACTACATAATTAGGTACTCTACATTAAATGTAACCAACGGCCAACCAACTAATCCTTTATTCTAATCGCATTCACATTCATAAACATAAACTTTCATTCTCTATATAAACACTCACTCACTCACATCTCTTCATCACCCAATATCTTACACACATCTCCTTTTACAAACCAACAAAAACACTAAGAGAAAAATGGCTGGTGTAATGAAGTTGGCATGCTTGGTCTTGGCCTGCATGATTGTGGCAGGTCCCATCACATCAAACGCTGCTCTGAGCTGCGGCACCGTTAACAGCAACGTGGCAGCGTGCATTGGCTACATAACCCAAGGTGGACCCCTTCCAGGAGCATGCTGCACCGGTGTTAGTAGGCTTAACAGCATGGCCCGTTCAACACCGGACCGTCAACAAGCTTGTCGCTGCCTTAAAACTGCTGCTAGCGCCTTAGGCCCTAGTCTCAACGCTGGCCGTGCAGCTGGACTTCCTAAGGCATGTAGAGTCAATGTTCCTTTCCCAATCAGCACCAGCACCAACTGCAACAGGTACGTATATGTGATGAATCTCTCACACTCCTCAGAGATTTGTATAGTAAAAGCATGATTAACCCAAAAACTTCACGAAAGGCTCTTGGATTTTTTTTTTTTTAATAAAATAAAAAATGAATCAATCGTGGATCGCCACGTATCAGTGGGACCTGCGAACAGTGCAAGAAGCCTATAAAAACCAGTTCTTAATTAACAACTTTTAAAACCAGTTCTTATATTATTTATGGGACTCATCCCCGAAGAACCCCCTCTAAAAGCCTACTTTAATTATGGTCTAAGAGTTTTACGTTTTCATAATTTTGTATGGAATAAAAAAAGTAGGATTCAAAGTCTTCCCGGGCTAACCATGTTTTGAGTTTTTATATTGATGCAACAAGTATATATTAAAAGGTTTCTTTAATAGAAATTTGAGGTTCTCATTTCCAATTTTTTTTTTTTTTGAGGTTCTCATATATGTATTAACGATATTATTTCTGATTGGATGTGGTTGCAGCGTGAAATGAACGACGGTGGGATGAAACTTTAGCGGACGTTTCGAGTATTATAAGATGGATCAGAATATTAAATAAGATGTTCGAATGGCTGTTTTTAAAAATGTTTTATAATTTCCTGTTTTTTTTCTAGTTTTAATTTGGAGATCCTATGAACTGGTCGTTTGTACTATGTTATAAACGTTATATGAAATTCAGATTTGAAGTTTACGTTATTCTATTTGTTTCTTAATAAGTTATATCAATCTAAACATTCATGGATTTTCATTAAGTAACGATTATGGTGCGAAGCAGGACATGATGGATCATGGAGGCGTACAGAACAATATCAAAATTCATGTTCTTCCGTATTGTATTGCCTCCACACGAAGCCTTAATATATATACAGAGATAAAGTAACAAACATTCTCAGTGTAAACTATTAACTACAGTTTTTTGCATCAATTATTTGAGAAAAAAAGAAGATAAAACCAAAATATAATGTGTAAATTAAAGAAGTTCGTATTTGAAGTGTTTGTTGTATCTGCATTACTCCATTACCTTACGAGGAATTTTGTAATAAGATTCTGCTTTAAATGCTTCACTTCTCCTTATGCAAGCCGAAACCAGTTATTGTGGATGTTCATTGATGGTACGTTGATGAATACTACAGTTTGATTTGAGTATAACTATGTGGTGATGGCTTGGTGATATATATATATATATATATATAATATATATATATATATATTTTAGGTTTATTATTATAATATTTTTTGAGCATATTCAGTCCTTGTATAGTGAATGTATATTAGGAGTTTTTAGATTATTTTTTGTTTGTTTTTGGAGACTTTTGTGTGGAGATCCATGGCGTGTTCGAGGAAATTAAAGAACCATGTATGTTGAATCATTGATTGAGGAAGAAGCAAAGAAGTATCATTCTGGTGTTTTATCGGCCGATCAAGCCCGAAGCAGGACAACGTACGTAGAAACAAAGTTCAGTGATCAGGTAACCTATGCGTGGATAAGTAACTTTCTATTATAAAAGGCACTCACTACCTTTAAATAAGAATTACTCTCTCTGTTTCATAAAGCGTGTAACTGGTAACCATGTTAAGAACATTAGAAATGAATAAGAAATGAATGGATATAAATAAAATTTTGAAAATGTTGAGGAATAATGATTCCTTATCAAAATTTACAAGGAACAAATTTACTATTTAATTTTCTACCAAAAAAGGAATGAAAGGAAATAAAAAGAAAAAAATATTCCTTATGAATGGTAAATATTTTTAAAGAATGTTGATGAATGTTGTGTTCCTTTTCATTCATTTGGTTACTATACAAAGCCAAAGAGTGTCAGTTTGACATTTTTTACACATATTAAAAAAGTGATTAAAATATATTTAAATTGTTGAGATAATTAAAATTATTTATAAAATTAATATAGTTTATAATTAATTTCAAGTTGAAAATAATTATAATTTGTATTGAAATTGTAGAATGACATATATTTTGAAACAAAATAAAAAACCTAAAGAGAGAAAGTAGTGAATTGTACTAGTAAGAGTATACACAGTTTTACTAAAATAAGAGTAGAAATTGATATGATATTTACAGTTTAGAAAAAAAAAAAAGAGTAGAAATTAGTATGTGGGGCGACGAAGTGACTGAGGGCCATGTAAACCAAAACTAATTAATTGCATGGTTTAAGCAATCGACAGTGATAGAATCCTACCAATTTGTCGTGCCATTTAATTGTATTGTGTATCAGTCAATTTCTTTCACATAATGACGAACCTTTTACTTACACTCAATGGTTTGGAAGGACGGACAAACCGACATTTTCTCGTGTGTATCCGTCCCGAGAAAAAACATAAATATTTATTAGTAAGTATATATAGTTAAAACTTTTTAATTTATTATTTTTTTAATTTATTTAGAGATCACATAAAAGATTTATTTCAATCCTCAAAATCTCCAATATTTAGGTTGAATTAACAAATAAATTCACGTTTGATAAATTTCCAAGTTTTCAGATATTTAGGTTTATTGGTGGTGCGGAAGGTTGGGAACTTGGCTGTTGGACCAAACAACAGACACTAAGCTTTGTCGTTGTAATTACAGAGTGTGGACATATAGTATTGCTCTTCTGATTTCTCAAATCAAGAATCTTATCGAGTTTGTTTAAGTCATTTTTCACTTCATTTTACATTTATAATACTTTTGTTATTGTTGCATTTCTGATAAATGTTAATTTTCTATTTTACTTAAAAGTGATGGATACTTAAATATTTAATCACATGATATAAATCTTGCATATTAACGTTTCTTTAACCATAGAAATGATAGCAAATCCAAGTTTTTACAACCGAGAGTAGAGAGAGAAATGGAGAGAGAGTGCTTTGATTTATAAAAGGCTATATAAAAGTTTTTTTTTGAGCGTGGGAGAGTGTCAATCATTAACTCAGGGTCTTCAGTGAGTCTTCCTTAGTCTTATTACATATGTGCAGGAGGATTTCCAGTGTATATGGTTGATCTGGTGAGCTGGTTAATTTGCACGTCAAGATTCATTTATTTGTCTGCCTTTTTCTTCGCTAGCTTCTCTGGTTTCTCTTTTTCCAATGTCATTTCTTGCCTTCTCTTTGGTTTCCATTCTGGCTTGTTCAGACATGAGACGCTCATGTTCAACCAGCAGGAGCTCCTCTTCAGACATGAAGCAGTTCTGGAAAAAACAGTCAAAAGTTTTCCACGAAACTGAACTCATTTGCCTTCATGTGCATCAAACGCTTGGCAAGGAGGAGCTACCTGTTTTTTCTCAAAGCAGAGAGGAGACTCTGCTCCACATACTTGAACAAAAGGAATATATATAAGATAAAACATATTTCAAAAGACTAAGTAAGAATAAAACAAATATTTGTACCTTCTTGTCAGTAGGAGTTTTCTTTGCAGCAGCCATAGTCTTTTTCTTGTTCTTTTTGGATGGCTTATTTGCCATAGCTTTTTGGTTCTACAATCATCAATCATCAATCATCAAAAAAAAACTTATATTGATTTCATAGCTTCTCAGGCACACTCAAGTTCAAACTTACTTGAAAAAAACTCACAATAAGTAGCATCATGACCAGACCAACACGACCAACAAGTACGTATAACCTTAAATATGTGCACCTCTCGTACGCATAATAACAGATGGAAGTCCGATAAATCATGATAATGCATTGTAGGACCTCCACCTACAGGCTACAGCTGGTCGAATACGAAACCCGCTAACAATTATAAAGCTCAATATGTGTAAGTAAAAAATGGAAGTTTGCTCTTATTGCTTCATCTTATCCTATACTTTTTATGCACAATTGTTAATCCATCTCTACTTGAGCTACTGGAGGAGAACTTAGCTAGAAGATAGAAAATTAAACAAACACAATATACATCTATACATGCTTGGCATCAGATGTTTGAACTCGTTTTTGTTTGCTATCATTCGTGACTAGTGCCCCATCTGAATTGTTCTGTTTCGTACGTAACAACATTTATTATGAATCAATCTGTAAATAAGACTGAGGTTATCAATGATTGTGGAACTTTTTATGTGTTGCATAGGGAAAATGTCATATGTAAAATAGCAAAGTATTTATAGCTTTTTTGACAAAATAAAAACATAATAACCAGCATGTACTACTTCAAGCTGTTATCCCCACTTTTGAAACTATGAAAAAAACAAAACAATGTGTTCAAAGGTTTCAAAAGAGAGGGAGAAATTGCTAAAAATACCACAAATTAAGTACAAATTTTCAAAAATACTTTCAATAAAAACATACTAACATTTGAGTTTAAATTTTAGTGATTATTGTTTATGAATTAGTATAAAAGGGGTGGCGTTGAATTTATAATTTTTTATAAATATTTTAAGAAATTAGCTTAATGTTATCTTATCATAATTTATGATATTTTTGGAAATAATCATTTATTAATGATAAATTTAAAAAGTGATATCAAACTTATGGTAAAATTTCAATTTCCCCAAAAACAGACATCCACAATTAAAAAACTCCACACATCGAAAACATTATACGTCGTAGATAGTTAATAATGTTTGATTTCCATATTTGTTCATGCCATTTTACTATAGGTAATTTAGTTATTCACAAGAGTCCCCCTAATTAAGTAGTCTACTCCTCCAAGTACAAAATCAAAATGGAAGTCTGAATAACCATTTAGCATGTCAATTTTTTCTATAAATTAATTTCATTAATCTAGGGGAAACTAAAAAATTGCTCAAGAGAAAATTAAATTATTGGAATAAACTTACCATGGAAAAACTATCACTGGTGAACATCCATTTTGTTTTGTTTACTTGTTAACTCACATATAAAAAATTCTCAAACCAAAACGTGGCTCTGTTCATGTGTAACATATAAGAAGAACACATGCATAAATTACATAACAAAAAGGAACTAATATTATACTTACCAAGCAATAAGAATGAAAAATCAATAAGATCTAAACATTTGGTCGAGAATGATGGTAAATGCCATGGCCACACTAGGCTCCATCTCTGATTCAACTATAAGTTTAAAAACATCTTTTCCAAAGGCAACTCCTCCAACCAATGCCTCTTTCCTCTTGATCTCAGCTGTCTTCTTCTTGTCCCTCCTCTCGTCCAATATTTTGCAGCTTCTTTGGCCGAATGATCCTTCTATCTCGTATAGTACTGTCTTCTTGGCGCTAACCCACGCCAAGCTCCTCCGGTTTGTCATTATACTAACGTTTTTTCGCGCTGTGAATATTGGGTCTCTTTGTGTTTCTCCATCGTATACCATCCAGCAATCTCCCAGGCTCAGTTTCTAATCACAAAAATTAAGAGGAAAGGAAAATTCAAGATTTGTTTCATAATTGTTTGCTTATATTTTCAAAAACAAACATAAAAGACCAAGTCATAGTATCACCATGTAGATCCATCATGTTATAATATCTGACCATTGTGGATGTTTTCAATAACAAGAATATTTGGTTCAAGACTAAAGAAATATAGAAAACTATGAACGGAAATTCCAGATTAGTTTCATAATAATATGGTTATATATATTTTATTAAAGTAGGAACATGACATATTGATAAATGTTATGTCTAATTATGTATTTCATTTATTTAAAGGACTATTCTATCAAATTAAATTAGTATTTAATACAAATATAATTGCAGGAAAAAACTTAAATATAAAAATTAAAATTTAAAAAAAAATAAAAAATATATCCGTCATTTCTAAGGATGGGTCAAAATCTAGTATCTTTTGAAAAACAAACATTTCATGGTAAAGATTTATCATGGTAAACATTTCATGTTATAGTAGTTGACCATTTTTGGATGGTATTAAATAACAAGAATATATGGTTCAAGTAATCAAAAAGAATATAGAAACAAAGAGAGAACATGTACCTTGCGGCGGATGGAGAGGAGAGGTAAGCCGGAAGCGTCCATAAGGACGATGTTGTCTTTAGAAGAGTTCATGTAATTGTCAACCCTAAAGACAAGATCTCCATTAGAGTTGTAAACTGTGAATCCATCACAGTTGAAGAGAAGTGACTTCTTCCACACAGTTAAAACTGCGGCTGCTTTACTATCACACAAGCTCTCCTCGCAAGTGTTTGGGAACTTTGGGTGAACTTTTGTCATCTCTTTTCTCTGTTTCTGTATTTTTTTTTAAAGTTTGGTGAGTTTTTGATTATTGTTGTTGGAGTAGATGAGTTGATCTTTGTTTGTTTGACAAATGAGAAGAGGTTTTTGCGTGTTTATATATACTATTGTAGAAAGTGATAAAGAATATGATGCTTAAATGAAAAGAATGGTGTCATCTTCTTGTTGTCCACTAGAGAGATATCCCTTTAAGTCTATTACTATAAGATATCTACTAGTCGCAAATTTAGGTACTTGTTTTTTTAATACATTTATGTAAATTAATTGATTCCTTTCAATAATCAAATATTATTAATTCTACTGGCTTTAATTTCACCTAAACTCCAGTAAAATATCATATAGAAACCTTGTATTTTGGCCCTACAAAATAATGTATGGTTTCACGTATAATATGTTGATATTTAATCTAAAGCTACTCTAGTCATATATATAACAAAGAAAAATCTACTTCATTTGGTCGAGACTTTACATAAATTTACAAAATAACACGATTATTATATATTGTTGGTAATTGCAGGACGTCTTTTAAAAATTGATAAACTAAATATTTTGTTGAAGGTAAATTTAAAAATACGTTTACAATATGTTTTTACCATAATTTATTAACGAGTATCTTATTTTCTCTTCTATATATGTTTTATAACTTTAGAAAAAAATTATTTAAGCATCAAACATTTGTCTAATATTTCTCTCTTTATTTGTGTGTACATATTTTATGATCATTAATAGAGAATATTATTGTCTCAAAAGAAAAGGAAAAAGAATATATAGCAACACAAAACCTACGGGCCATAATCCATAGTCATTTCCACTGCATCTTTTTATAATGAAAAGACGAGTTTCTATATGAAATATACTTCATCTTTTTGCATTAATAAGTATTTCTGCAGGATTAACGCATTATTCTCCAATACTTGAACCCATAGGCCAAAGTAATATATGATATATATTCTCTATGTGGATCAACTTGTAGCATGTTCCAAATCCCCAAACCTGGTTATTGGCTCGATAAGACCAATTATGTTGCAGATGTCAGATAATATATATTTATTAACATCAAGCTTTGAGTAAATACAATGTACATTTTGAGCCAAGTGAAAAACATAATCTAATGGGAGGATAAGAACGGGTGGAAAGCAAAGTTCAAATATATATAAATAAAATAAAAAGTTAATTTAAAGTTTCAAACAAGGACATGATAAGAAAGTGAGTAAAAGAATTCTAGTTTTGAACCAATCCTTGGTTTTAATATGATATATGATGAATAATTAAAGCTTAATAAGAAGAAAGTTGTGTGGCTGAGAAACGATTAGCGGTGGGGAAGAGAGAAGACAAAGCCATCCCAACAAAATTCCACTAATTTTTTTTATTTTAAAATATGTTATATATTATTTGCCTTGTGATATTTTTCCACGTCCATTGTTATAACAAAATGGTTCCACTTACGTTGACATCTCTCTTATATTCCTTTCGTTATCTATCGTTTGTTTATAAACAAAAAGATTGCGGTTTATGCGTTATATGCACACAAAAAGTTGATTACGACCTTTGTTTGAGAGGGTAAGTGATTGAAAACTAAAAGCATGTTTATTCAGAGTCTCTTAGAGAGAGTCTATTAACGGGATTTAAGAGACGGTCTCTTAGCTTTTAACTAAAAAAATTAAGAGACGTCTCTTAAATCTCTTATTTAAGAGATGTTTCTTAATTTTTTTAAGTTAAAAACTAAGAGACCGTCTCTTAAATCCCGCTAAGAAACACTATCTAAAGACTCCATTAAACATGCTCAAAACTTTGTACTTGGAACAATATATGTTCTCTTTGCTTTCTTGTAGTGCATATTGCAGAGTAGTGTATGTATGTAAATACAACTTAAGTTGTCTCTCCTACCAAATCTGATTCCTCACCTTATATATAGTAGCTAGCTGTACCTTAGTGTGTCTTTTTATATTAATATGATTCACTTTGCATCCTACTAGCTACCCTCCTCCGTCATCATCAAATGTGTATTTAAGTGAATCAAGTTTTTTGAGCAAATCTATATACACTACTACCTCCTCTATTTCAAGAAGATTAAAATTCTGAAATTTTTAATTTATTTTATAAAGATAGAAGTTTTGTGTTACTTTTAGCTTGTTTACCAATTCTATTTATATTGATTAAGATAGTTACTATTACAATAAATAGAATTTTCTGCAAGTATAGTATTAAATAAAGATTATTTTTGGCTTTGTAAATTTATTCTTTAAGTGTGAAAAATCCAGAATTTTATCTTTGTGGAATTGAGGAAATAGTAGAAAACATTTTTATCGCCTTCTATATTTTTAGTAATAAAAAAAACTTACACAATGACAAATGGAAAATAACGTGAGTAAAAGAATGATGGCACACCTCTATTTACCAAAAATCATATACAACATCCAAGTTTTTTTTTAAAATCATAATATCAAAGCTGATTTTGCAATCATCTTCATCACTGTCTCTTAAAAAATCAATTTGCTAATCATTTTTTAACCCACTTCTGCTAGCTTCTTCCCCCCTTCAGCATTTCTTCTGCAATGCATTCAGGTTTATTTACCCCCACAAAAAGATGAGATGCCACTCTAAACCTTTTTCTTTGCGTGTGTGACCAACCTGCTTCTACATCATTGTCCCGTATGTTTCTTCTGCTTACACTCTCATCAAGGATTCACGTTGCAGTCACTCAAGAATCCATCTTCCCTATTCAGATGCTTTCTCCAATAGCTTTTGTACTGTGGGATTCCCAGCTCTAGCCACGGTTTCATGTTCCCATTGTAGTGTAGGGTCGCTGCGTTATTTATCGTTTGGGTATTGATGTAGTAGTCATAACCAAGCCCCGACAGAGCCCATTTGTCGTCAAGAGCATAAACTTTGTCTTGAAACGTAAGCAAGCTTGCTTGCAATGCAACTGCTTCTCTCGATTCACCTCCACCACTCATCTGCCACACACCAAAACAAGAAATAAGCATAAAGAATCACACAATTTCTTTTTCAGGTCTTACAGAAGAAAACTGACCTGTTTGTAAAATTTCTGGTATGTTTCTGAAACTCCCAGTTCCCTCCATCTAGCAAGATCAATGACACTCAATCCAGACATCCAGAGACAAGCATTAGCATCAAAACTTCCTCTCTTGAGACTCTTTAGCTGACCCAATCTCACAGAGCACGATTTCACTGCGCCATTCACTTTCCCTTCCATATCAAGCTCCCATAGGGGAGACAAGTCACGCTGGACTACAACGTCATGATCCAGAACCACAACCTTTTCCAGCTTGTGAAATATTTTCGGAAGAAGATAGTGAGTTTGAGAGAATAGGGATAAGTAGTGTGTTCTATTCCCTTGTGACGCCAAATTGTTTTCACCACTAGTGAAGGAGACACGGAACTCCGTAGGCAAGGACAGCTTCATATCAGAATTATCAAGCTCGAGTTTTTCAATGTTCAAGACTTGAATAGCTGCTTGTTTGCAGGGATTCCTTATAAACCATTGTTTCATCGCAAAGTAATTCTGCTCGTCTGTCAGTACATGGATAACAAAGTTTTTACTTTCCTGAAACATCAACAATCAACCAAGAATTAGATATAAGGGCTCTATGACCACAGTAAAGGAAGCGGGATTTAATACATACCCTTGCGTGTACAACCGTTGAATTGATCACAACGGAAGATGCAAGTATATTGTCAGAGATGATAACAAAGTGAAGCAATGAAGGATCTGAAAATTTCTCACTATCCTCAATATCAACTGAAGCTGACTTGAAATGTTCCACAGTTAGCCTCATTGACAAGCAATGAAGACTCTTAGGCATTGTCTGCACTGCAAGCTGGTAGAGGAACACACTCTGTTTCATGTGGAAGCTTGCTTCATCCTCAGTCAAATCCAGGATCTGTCTCAGTTTCTTGTCAACATTGTTACAGTCAACCGGAAAAGACTTTGCCTTTGAAATTACAGCTTCCATCTTCTCAAACTTTTTATCAACCCTGGTAGAACAGTGGAAGGAGACACAATAAGTACCATTTAAGGAAGTTAGCAGAGGATCTACACATAAAAGCTTTAAATGTCTGAAAGCAAAAGTAAAGCACTAGAAAACAGGATTTCCAGGCAAGGTTAACTGCAAAGGAGAGATTCATGTGACCAGCATCCAACAAGATCTTTTCCATTAAGGAATGCTTAACCTCAAACTGGTGAAGGACTTACTGTGGTGGAAGGTCACCATCTGCTGAACTTGCAATAAGAATACGCTCAAACTCTTGGATATTCTGTTTCATATCCCGGGTCAACTTGTTTTGAGAAGGCATTTTAGCAATACTTGGATAGTATGCTCTAGCCACAAATAGCAGGTCCTTCATGTGCTTCACCTTAACATCTTTCATCGGTTCCTTATTTTCCTCCCTCCAGAGGCAATAGCTCCCGTATTTTACTTGACAAGTTCTCTGACTTTCATCAACAGTAACTATCGCCCTCTGAACACCTTTGTACGAGACTTCAGTTTTTGTTTTCTATTCAAAGAATAAAACTTAAAGACGAATTGGTGATAGTAACAAAAATGTATACTACAGAAACCA
Organism: Sinapis alba; assembly: GCA_012274485.2. Taxonomy (NCBI): domain Eukaryota; kingdom Viridiplantae; phylum Streptophyta; class Magnoliopsida; order Brassicales; family Brassicaceae; genus Sinapis; species Sinapis alba. The sequence continues at coordinate 73,978 of MU106161.1, read as the reverse complement.
CTTAATCCATCTGTACATTTGCAGGGCTTGGGTTGGCAACAACAGCTGGGGTCACTGGTACTCCTGCAGATTAATAAAGGGATCAGAATCAAAATAAAATACTGAGGGAGGAATTCTTAGAAAGTGGAACATGTACACTAAACCTTTCTTCTTAGAATCACTGATGATTGTCCTATTCATATCTCTGTAACCCACGTTTATGTCCCTTTTCTAGCGCATGTGAAACAAGAGAAAAGAAAAACGTCAGTGTAAAAACTGTTACAAACACTTTAACCATCTCATGAATACATGAAGCAACATAATTCATGAATGTATTTCAACTTTCCCGTCACATGAGATAGTCTAAGTAAATAAATTCACTCACTCATCATCTAAATTTTTTCTGATTCACTGGTTAGTTATAGGGGCATCTTACACTGTTTTCATAAGTCAAGTCAAGCAGGAGTACAAGATTTTCTTCAATCTTTCTTTCTAATGTTAGCACTCACATGTCGCAAGAATACATTCTTCAGTTATAGAAAAATTAAACATACATAAACCAGATCTGAAATGTGTGTTTTTAAACTTAAGAGCAGTGTTGTGTAAGATATAATGTAGAAAGGACCAACCTTGGGAAGCACTGGATTGAGTTTTTGAAGAACCTGATCAACTCTATCGGGTAGATCTCTCTGCAAGAAGCCAGAGAGTAAGATCAAGAAAGCAGCTAAACGATTTGAAAAACCAATCAAACGAGAGAGAAAGAGAGTTAACAATACCTGTGAATGTTTAGTAGCATTGATTCTGCTAAAGCTCTCATACTGATTCCAAAGAAAGATAGTTAGTTAACAAAACTATCATAAGAAACCGTTAGGAAACGCAATGCTTACGGTTACAGGAGATGATGGTTGTACAGTGACGAGTCCTGAAGAAAAATAAAGGTAAGGAGATGAGAATAGATCTGAAACAGAGATCCAAGAGAGATAAAGAGATATACCAGGAGAGTGGAAGCTGTTGTGTAGGCCGAGCAAGAAAGCTAGAGGAACAAGCATTGATAGGATCACAAGAACCATTACTCCGATAACCAGAACTTTCCACCGCCGCTTTCCTCCGCCGCCTCCTCCTCCTCCGCCTTTCATGTTTTTTTCCGATTTAGATTCAATCAATCAATGCCTTCACAAATTACGAACCGCATTGGATCTTGGAAACGACGGCGTTTTAAATCTCCTCGATTACACACACTCAAGTGATGCCACTATGCTCCCCCAACTAATTTTTTCCCGCACGTGTGGTACTGTCTCAGCCGTTTGATTATTCAACCCACTTGCAAAATCTTTCTCTGGATCACGACACGTGTCATTTTACACGTGTGGGGAGTTATTATTATTATTATTTTTAATTCTTTCGTTTTATAGTCTTCGCCGAGAAAATCCAAAACTCCGATATTCGTCACCGTCGCGACGCCATTGACGCTTATACACTTTGGTAATCTCTCTTCCTCCTCCTTCGTACCAAGTAAAGATAATTGATTGTGAAAGCATATGACTTTTTTTTTGGTTTAATCTGCTGCTGCATTATTTGTTTGTGTGTATGTAATGAAGGAGATGAAGTTAAGAGACGATCAAGTCATCAAAAGATTGAGCCTTTTATGTTCATATGCATTGTTTAAGCTTATCTGTCTGAGATTATCTTGATTTGTCTCCTCTGTTTGTGTGGATGTAATGAAGGAGTTGAGTTAGGGACGGTCAAAACATGGAAGATTAAGCCTTTATGTTCATATGCATTGTCTTAAACTTATATGTCTAAGACTCTCTTGTTATCTGGTATGTTTATTTTCACATTTGACTAATTAGGTTTCTTTCATGTGATTCAGTGACTGCTACTTGTAACATTTCGAGCATGTTACTGATCGCGAGGAAAGCTTTGGCCTTGGCGCATAATAAGACTATTCGTTTGACGACAAGGGAAGTGCATTGCTTAAGCTCTATTTTAGTGTCTCCTCCTCTAGTGTCTCTTGACTTGCCTGAAAATTGGGTTCCTTACTCTCATCCTCCATCCCCTGTTGCCTTCGGTAAGTCTCCCTCTCCCTCCTCTACCTCTAGTGAACTGTTTGTTGCTTAGTGGTTTATCTGCTCTTCATATATATACACCTTGTTTCTCTGTTTACATCACTGTGTTTTTTTATGTGTGCGTTTTTAATGCATTCACGCAGAGGGTGAACAGAAGACTGTGGTGATTGATGGGAAATCTATCGCAGAGGAGATCAGAACTAAGATTGTTAGTGAAGTGTGGAAGATGAAAAATGATGTTGGGAAAGTCCCTGGTCTTGCGGTTGTTTTGGTTGGCGAACAAAGAGACTCGCAAACTTATGTGCGGAACAAGATTAAAGCTTGTGAAGAAACTGGTATTAAATCTGTTTTGGCTGAGTTGCCTGAGGATTGTACCGAAGGAGAAATTATCAGTGTGTTGAGAAAATTCAATGAAGACACATCTATTCACGGGGTTCTCGTGCAGCTTCCTTTGCCCCAGGTATGCTTTGCAATATGAGTCATGACATTGTGATGGGGATGATAGTGCTGTTGATGTCAAAGATTAGTTATATGTTAGGAAGTCAAGGTTCTACTTCTATGTTCACATTGTTTTCATTGATTTTTTTTTAAAATCCAGTTTCAATTCTTTTGTGCACACTCCTCTATTTCAACCAGCCTCATAGAACATGGACCCTCTGCATAATAGTTTTCTCTTTGAGGTTGTCTTTATTTTTGTTGGTGAATCATATAAATCATATGTTATGCCGTCTACAGCATCTTGTGGATATGTTTTTCTGGAGACCTTTCCTTTATATTTGTAACAGTTTTTTATACTGTCATGTAATGAAATATATCGTGTACAGCATCTTGATGAAGCAAAGATCTTGAATATGGTGAGGTTGGAGAAAGATGTTGATGGTTTTCATCCATTAAACATGGGGAATCTTGCAATGAGAGGGAGGGAGCCACTATTCGTATCTTGCACCCCTAAGGGCTGTGTGGAGTTGTTGATCAGAGCAGGTGTTGAACTAGCAGGAAAAAATGCTGTGGTGATTGGAAGAAGCAACATCGTTGGTCTGCCAATGTCTTTACTATTGCAGGTATTGCTCTTTTCTAGTTTCCCTTAAGCATTTCGGTTTGACTACTAACTATGCATTCATGTCTTTGCTGACATTATTGGGTAGAGGTATGACGCAACAGTAAGCACAGTGCATGCCTTTTCAAAGGATCCAGAGCACATTACAAGAGAAGCTGATATAGTGGTTGCAGCCGCGGGTGTACCTAATCTTGTTCGTGGAAATTGGCTGAAGCCTGGAGCCGTTGTCATTGATGTCGGGACATGTCCAGTTGAGGTAAAAAGAAAAAAGAAAGCTAATTCTGCTACAGAAAATCTTAGGTTAGAGTCTAAACAAAGAGACCAAATGTTTGTTGTTGGGTATGATTATGGCAGGATAGTAGCTGTGAGCAAGGTTACCGTCTTGTTGGAGATGTATGTTACGAGGAAGCGTTAGGTGTTGCCTCAGCGATCACTCCTGTACCTGGAGGAGTCGGACCTATGACCATTGCCATGCTACTATGCAATACCTTGGATGCTGCCAAGCGGACATCCTTGTGATAAATATGGTTATCTCTGTCTTATAACCAAACTTTCCTTGAACAAGGAGATAGGAGGTTCCACGTTAGGGGTTGATCACAAATCCACAATCCCTTTTGAATTTTTAATTATCATGTTATTACAGACAGTGGTTGATGTCTGATACAAAGCTCTTTGTCAGAGTAGAGTTTAATGCTTTTTGTTGTAGTAGCTGGTTTCTAGATACAGTCCAATGTTTATTGTTTCATTGGCGTTTGCAAGATGGGAAGCCATGGTAGTTATGCATGTGGTAGTTGTTGGATCATGAGTAGTAGTAGTTTGCATGTGACGTCAAGGTTGAAGAATGAGTGAAGCAAGAGTTGTCACATGAAGCATCACGGAATAAATGCTTGCTTCAATCTTTACACGTGATGTAGAAGGGGAATACACTCTTTCCCTTTAAACCGGTTTGCGTTTTCGGTTTCATCAGCTATGTAGAAGTTGAGACAAACACAATAACAAAAATATTTAAAATCCAGTTTTATCTGTCTTCTTCTTTATGTTACTCATAGTTAAGAAAATAAAGTAAATTCATCTTCATTTTTCCATTTAATTTGAATAGTTTCTGTATTTGGAACATATTTTGAAAATCAATACTTATTTTCTGTAACAATTAGTGATGAATTTCATAAGTAAAGCCAATATATTAATATTTTAAAGTAATTGTATATATATTCAAAATAACTATATATTAATTATTAGAGGACAAAAGATATATAAATCTCAGCGTTTTTGATAGATTCTTCAATGAAAAATAATTCTCATTTTTAGATATTTTATATTTTCATTTTTAATATTATTTTTAAGAGAAACTCTAGTAGAAAATCATTACATTTTACAATTATTTATTTTTCTTAATCTCAGATTTGATTTACGAGCTAAAAATAGTGTTTTGTCAACGAAACCGAACTAAAACCGCCATAACTCACAACTAAACCGATTAATCATGATTACCCGACCAACCCAAACCATCAAATTTCATTTCGGTTTACCTCTCATTGTCCATCTGCAGATAAAAATACGAAAAGCATAAATAGGATTCCGATTCCGAGTCTCAAGTTCCAAAGAGAAGAAACAAACATCCATCTCCCAGAGAGAGATCTTAACGAACAACGTGAAGCAAAAACAAACGATCAACGATCCAAAGACCGTAAACATTTTCACTAAAACAAAATGGTTTGGGAGAAGGAGAAGATCGTCGGGAGTTGCATAATCGGAGGAGCTACCTTCGCCGTCGGAGCTTCGTTCCTCCACCTCTTCCTCAAAGGTGAGCTTCCTTTAGGCTTAGGATTAGGTACACGTTTGGTTTCGTTCAGAAAACGGAGGCCCGTTCGCGTCTACATGGATGGTTGCTTCGACATGATGCACTACGGCCATTGCAACGCGCTGCGACAAGCGCGTGCTCTCGGTGACCAATTGGTCGTTGGTGTTGTTAGCGATGAAGAGATCATAGCTAATAAAGGACCTCCGGTTACGCCTCTTCATGAAAGGTCTCTCTCTCTCGATCTCAATTCATCGTTACTCGTATAGAGCCGGTCCAGGGCTTGAGAGAATTACGGTTAAGGGTTAAATGATCAAATGGTTATTCCTAAACCGTAATTCGGTAATTAGGACATAGAAGATTATTGATTAGGTAGGCTTCTAAACCAATTTTTTGAGTAACTAACTAATCATTAGAAAAATCATTCAAGAAAATCGTTTATCTTAGGTCCGATTTGCCGTCTAGACGGCGCGTAGATGGTGCCTAAACCAATTTTTAGAACACTAGTGAATAATGTGTATATATAAATCGAGGCTAGGCGAATGTTTCATCTCGTTATGTCCAAGATTGGGTTTGCCTTGTAGAACAGTCCTGAAATTTATGGAGGTTGAAACAATTACGGATTAGAACTAAATGATCAATATTATATTTTTTCTTTTTTTTTTTAAATTCAAACGGCCATTCTATTAATTAAATTAGAGCTGGAATCAGATCGGTATAGAATAAACAACAGGAAAAAAATTCCCTATGAAAAGACCTTAAAGTTCTAGCTAGAGAATCAAAAATTATTTTCTTAATTAATTTGAGGGTGAGTGATGTATATATATTAACTATATGGTGTAGAGGCGAATGTTTCTATCTGGTTATGCCAATACCGACTCTGCCTTGTGTATTTAGTTGTGTAGTATGTTTATTTTTTTGATTTGGTTATTTCAGGATGGTTATGGTGAAGGCGGTGAAGTGGGTGGATGAAGTCATATCTGATGCACCTTATGCCATCACGGAGGATTTCATGAAGAGGTTGTTTGATGAGTACCAGATTGATTACATCATCCATGGGGATGATCCTTGCGTTCTTCCTGATGGAACCGATGCTTATGCACTCGCTAAGAAGGCTGGGAGGTACAAGCAAATTAAGCGTACTGAAGGAGTTTCCAGCACTGATATCGTTGGTATAACTTACATTCATTTTAGCTCGTATCAACTGTATTTGTTCATCTCCTCAGGATGGTTAGAGTAAATTTTCTTTCTTTTACAGGCTGCATCATGTTTATGTAACTAAGTGTTCATGGTAGCTTAGACTTTTTGGATCCCTAACATGTGTAGTCACATTCAAGTTTATAAATTTTTGCAGGTCGCATGCTTCTCTGTGTGAGAGAAAGATCGAACAGTCATAGTCATTCGTCACTGCAAAGGCAGTTTAGCCATGGTCATAATAGCCCAAAGTTTGATGACGGAGGTTCTTCCGCTGGTACTCGCGTCTCACATTTTCTTCCTACTTCCCGCAGGATCGTTCAGTTCTCCAATGGCAAGGTACGCAAGTCTTGAAGAGTGTCCTCTTGTCAAGTTTAGCTGTTGCATATTTTTGTTTCTACCGTAACTTAGATGTTTGAAATTGTGTATATCTCTGTATTTCTTAATGATCGAGTAGGTTGAACAGGTAGGTACATGACTCTTCATTTCTAATAGCTGTGCAAGCGATTATGGGCCGACTCTTTTTTTTATTATTATTAAAGAAAACGGGTATCAGCTTTCTTCATCGTTTATGCGAACTCTGTCTGGTTGAGTCTTGGTTCTTACCTTCTGAAACATAACTAGTTCACCCTGTCTATGACCATTTCACCAATCACTGGAAACTTTTCTTTTTGGTAAAACAATCACTGGATACTTCTGATGTGTTTATCTATACTTTACCTATTGAGAGACAGAAAGTTGCTTCGCATCTCGTTTTATTGCCTATGTTAATTCATGCACGCTAGATTGAACTTAAGATTAAATTCTTTGATTGATTCACTTTCCTCCTTCTCATTTGTTTTAAAAAAAATCTGGGGTTGATCCAGAAAGTACATGATTATGGTGACAGGGGCCAGGACCTGATGCACGCATAATTTACATAGATGGTGCCTTTGATCTTTTCCATGCTGGCCATGTTGAGGTATAGTAAGTTAATTTGGTAAAGACAAATTACTCTTTATGTTTTTCATTTTTTTTTAACTACTTTTTGATCGACCAAATTGAACGCTTAATATATACATATCTTATATTGTTTGTCGACTAGTCCAAGCGACTATCCAGTTTTGTTCGGCCGGTGATGTTGATTCTTTTTCTTGATTTCTCAATTCGTACAGATTCTCAGGCGTGCACGAGAGCTTGGAGACTTCCTTCTTGTTGGAATACACAATGACCAGACTGTCAGGTTCTAAAAAGCTCAATTATTGCAGTTTGCTTTATAGTGATTTTTGTTAAACTATATAATCTAATCTCTCCTTAATACATTTACATAAGTTAGTTATTACACAAAGAGTTGTAACTCTTCATGTTGTGTCTTTTAGTATGAAGAGTTGTGTCTCTTACACTTGCAATGATTCGATCTCTATATAAAGGTCAATCATAAGTTGTAAACAATATCACAGAATCTCAATAATATAAAAGTATTTCCAGACAAGTTAAGAAAATTCGTAACTTGGAAAATAAGCCTGAAACGTCTATCTTATTCTTTATTTTCGCATTCGTGTGTAACACACTGTGATCGTTGTGTAACACAAGCGGTTGATAAAAGATTAACATGGTATCAGAGCTTTACGTTTGAGAGGACGAAGAAGAAAGCACTAGTAAGAGAAACACCTTGCGTGAAGAAAAGGAGGCTAGAGGATTTTGGCATACGATTTATCGGAAGGACACGAAACGATGCAAAATCAAGTGATTCCCATATTCGATGGAGAGAAGTATGACTTCTGGAGCATTAAGATGTCAACCATCTTCAAAACCAGGAAGTTATGGTCTGTGGTTGAAGAAGGCGTGGGAGCCCCACCAGCAGAAGTGGATGAAACCCCTGAAACAGCAAGGGCAAGATCGCTTAGAGAAGAAGCGATGGCGAATGATACGTTGGCTTTGCAAATCTTGCAAACTGCCGTATCTGATCATATCTTCTCACGGATTGCAGCAGCATCAACATCCAAAGAGGCGTGGGATGCATTGAAGGCAGAGTATCAAGGCTCTCCTCAAGTTCGTTTGATTCGACTTCAAACGTTGCGAAGGGAGTACGAAAATCTGAAGATGTACGAGAATGAAGACATTAAGTTCTTCACAGATAAGTTGGTTGCTTTGGCAAGTCAATTAACTTATCATGGAGAACAAAAGACTGACGTACAACTCATACAAAAGATACTCATCTCTCTCCCAGCCAAGTTCGATAGCATAGTCAGTGTATTGGAGCAAACAAGCGATTTGACTTCAACAAAAATGGCAGAGTTGATCGGGATTTTGAAAGCTCATGAAGCAAGGTTGGCTGCAAGAGAAGAAAGCACAAGTGAAGGAGCATTTGATGCTCGTGTTAAACAGAGAAATTCTGGTTTCACACAAGACAACTCAAAGCGCCGTGGAGGCAAGAAGTGGTGTGGTTTTTGCAAGAAGAACAACCACACAGAGAGTGAGTGTCTGAGGAAACACAAGAAGGATGATCCTAAGAAGGATCACAGAAGTAACAAGGAGTGTTACAATTGTGGCAAGTTAGGCCACTTTGCAAGTCAGTGCTACTCAAAGAAAAAGGAGAAGGCACATGTAAGTCTTGAAGAAAAAGACTTGAATGAAGACCATATGTTGTTCAGTGCAAGTGAAGCAACAACAACGATAATGGAAGATGTCTGGTTAGTAGACAGTGGATGCACTAACCATATGACAAAGGAGGAGAATTACTTCTCATGTCTTGATAGGAGTATCAAGGTTCCGATAAAGATCGGAAATGGAAGCATAGTCATGACAGCCGGTAAAGGAGATATTACCGTCATGACTAATGATGGCAAGAGGACCATCAGGAATGTGTTCTTGGTTCCGGGTTTGGCGAAAAATTTGTTGAGTGTTCCACAAATGGTTTCAAGAGGATACCGGGTGAATTTCCAAGAGAAGAGATGCCTCATAGAGGATGCAAAAGGCAGGAGGATAATGAATATCCCAATGACTCACAAAAGCTACAAGATCAGGATGAGATCGGCTCAAGAAGAAGAAGCGATGAGCGCAAGTGAGCAAGACAAAATGGAGACATGGCACAAAAGACTTGGTCATGTAGGCAACAAAAGGTTGCAACAAATGCAAGACAAAGACTTGGTAAAGGGATTACCAAAGTTTAAAGTCAGGAAGGAAGCATGTGAGGCGTGTAGACTTGGAAAGCAATCACGCAAAAGCTTCCCAAAAGAATCTCAAACTAAGACAAGAGAAAAGCTTGAGATTGTGCATACTGATGTATGTGGGCCGATGCAACACCAATCAGTTGATGGAAGCCGATATTTTTTGCTATTTTTGGATGACTATACTCACATGTGTTGGGTATACTTCCTGAAGCAAAAATCAGAAACCTTCTCAATGTTCAAGAAGTTCAAAGCAATGGTGGAGAAGCAATCGGGTTGTACCATCAAGACATTGAGATCAGATGGAGGTGGTGAGTTCACTTCACAAGAATTCAACCGGTTTTGTGAAGAAGAAGGAATCAATAAGCAAGTTACCTTGCCTTATTCACCACAACAAAATGGAGTTGCGGAGCGCATGAATAGGTCCTTGGTGGAGATGGCTAGAACGATGTTGGCAGAACAAGACTTACCGCTCAAGTTATGGGCAGAGGCGGTATACACTGCTTCATATCTTCAAAACCGTCTACCATCAAAGGCAATAGAAGAGGATGTCACTCCCATAGAGAAGTGGTGTGGACACAAGCCAGATGTGTCACACATGAGAATGTTTGGTAGCATATGTTACATACATATCCCAGATCAAAAGAGGAGGAAGCTAGACGTCAAGGCAAAACGTGGAGTTTTTATTGGATATAGCAATCAATCCAAAGGCTATAGAGTTCTCATTTTGGAAAATGAGAAGATTGAAGTATCAAGAGATGTAGAATTTGAAGAAAACAAAAAGTGGGATTGGAAAAGGCAAGAAGAAGTCAAGAAGACATTTGAGTTGTCTATGGAAGACAATCAATCGCCTGTGGAGCAAACCGAAGGTATTTCCATCCCGGTGTTGTCTATGGAAGACAATCAATCACCTATGGATCAAACCGAAGGTACTTCCAGCCCTGTTTTCATTCAAAATATTCATGATACAAGTGATGAAGATGAAGAAGATTCTGAGCCACCAAGGAAGTTCAAGTCCATGATTGAAATCATGGAAAAGGCACCAAGAGTTGAACTTGAAGAAGCGGCTCAAGCAATAGAGGCTTGTCTTCATGCACATGAAGAACCATACACTTATGATGAAGCGTGTGGTAAGAAGGAATGGAGAGAGGCAATGGATGAGGAAATAACCATGATTGAGAAGAACAAGACATGGGAACTAGTAGACAAGCCAGAAAAGAAGAATGTGATAAGTGTGAAGTGGATCTACAAGATCAAGACCGATGCAAGCGGAAATCACATCAAGCATAAGGCTCGGCTAGTTGCAAGAGGATTCTCTCAAGAATATGGTGTTGACTACCTTGAGACGTTTGCCCCTGTCTCAAGACATGATACAATAAGAGCCATACTTGCATATGCGGCTCAGATGAAGTGGCGTTTGTATCAAATGGATGTAAAGTCAGCCTTTCTCAATGGGGAGCTAAAAGAAGAAGTGTATGTCACACAACCACCTGGGTATGTGACACAAGGAAAGGAACAAAAGGTGTTGAGGCTACACAAGGCTTTATATGGTTTAAAGCAAGCCCCAAGGGCATGGTATGGAAGGATAGACTCATACTTTCTTCAAAACGGCTTTGAGAGGAGTATGAATGATGCAGCCTTATACATCTTGAAGCAAGGAGGAGATGTGTTGATCGTGAGTTTATATGTGGATGATTTAATCATCACAGGAAGCAACATTGAGATCATCAACACATTCAAGGAGAATATGAAGAAAGAGTTCGAGATGATGGATCTTGGATTGTTGAACTACTTCCTTGGAATGGAAGTAATCCAAAAGGATGAAGGCATATTTCTTTCACAAGAAAAATATGCAAACAAACTTGTTGAAAAGTTTGGGATGCGAGGCAGTAAGAGTGTAAGCACTCCACTTACACCACAAAAGAAAGGAGTTGAGGATGACAAAGAGTATGGAGATCCGACTAAGTATAGAAGCATAGTTGGAGGGCTTTTGTACTTGTGTGCAACAAGACCTGATGTGATGTATGCAAGCGCCTATCTCTCAAGATACATGTCATCACCTCACATGAAGCATTACCAAGAAGCCAAAAGGGTGTTAAGATATGTCAAAGGAACATCAAGCTTTGGAGTGCATTTTACAAGTGTGAAAGAACCAAGACTTGTAGGCTACTCAGACAGCGATTGGGGTGGTTCTAAGGAAGACAAGAAAAGCACTTCAGGTTATGTGTTTACCCTTGGTTCAGCTATGTTTTGTTGGCAATCAAGCAAGCAACAAACAGTGGCACAATCAACGGCTGAGGCGGAGTACATAGCCGTGTGTGCAGCAGCAAATCAAGCCGTGTGGTTACAAAGACTATTTGAAGATTTTGGTCATAAGTTTGAAGGAGGCATTCCAATCTTATGTGACAACAAATCAGCAATAGCAATTGGGAAGAATCCAGTGCAACACAGAAGGACGAAGCACATAGAGATCAAGTACCATTTCGTGAGAGAAGTTGAGAAGAAAGGAATCATTGAACTAAAGTATTGCAAAGGGGATGATCAGCTCGCAGACATTCTCACAAAGGCATTGGGCGGTTCAAGATTTGAAGATCTCAGGAAGCAGCTTGGAGTGAAGTCGAGATATGATTAAGGAGGAGTGTTAAACTATATAATCTAATCTCTCCTTAATACATTTACATAAGTTAGTTATTACACAAAGAGTTGTAACTCTTCATGTTGTGTCTTTTAGTATGAAGAGTTGTGTCTCTTATACTTGCAATGATTCGATCTCTATATAAAGGTCAATCATAAGTTGTAAACAATATCACAGAATCTCAATAATATAAAAGTATTTCCAGACAAGTTAAGAAAATTCGTAACTTGGAAAATAAGCCTGAAACGTCTATCTTATTCTTTATTTTCGCATTCGTGTGTAACACACTGTGATCGTTGTGTAACACAAGCGGTTGATAAAAGATTAACAATTTTGTCAGTTTGTATCTCTGCTTAAATCCGTCTGACCAGATTGTGCATGTTATACGTTGATGTGCAGTGCTAGAAGTGGAGCGCGTCACCCAATCATGAATCTCCATGAAAGAAGCTTAAGTGTTCTGGCATGCCGCTATGTAGATGAGGTGATAATTGGTGCTCCGTCGGAAGTGTCAAAAGATACGGTGAGCTCCTCTGCTCTTTACTTAATAATAATACTCAAATGGCTTTCATGAAGAGCTAATTTTGACAATGATTTGCACAATAATGCAGATCACCACATTTGACATTTCGTTGGTGGTTCATGGTACAGTAGCCGAGAGCGATGATTTTCAGAAGGTAAAATAAGATTTGGATAGATTTGATATATAATAAGGTAGAATACAAAGAGGTGGATATTCACAAAATGTGGTTGATGATTTGACACACAGGAGGAAGGTAATCCGTATGCTGTACCAATCAGCATGGGCATATTCCAAATCCTAGAAAGCCCTCTTGACATCACAACCTCCACCATAATCAAGAGGATTGTAGCCAACCATGAAGCTTATCAGGCAAGTTGCTTTTTTTTTTCTTGCTCATTCATCTTCTTGTTACTTCAATCTGAGCCGAAATCCATTCTGCATTTTTTACAGAAACGTAATTTGAAAAAGGAAGCTAGTGAGAAGAAGTACTACGAGCAGAAGTCTTTTGTGACTGGCGACTGATAGAATCTTAAAAGCTTTGTAAGACCATCTTCAGGATGTTAACCAGTTTCTCCTTTATCTTATGTCTCTGTAGTCTGTACTGGCTATAGTAGGATGTTTCTGCATCAGACTCCAATGCTACATATGACATTATGTTCTCTAGTTTTCACTTTACATAAAGAGGGCATTTGATGGTTTTATTACCAACTGCTTCTTTGATGTCCTTCACTTTTGGGATGTGACACATTATATGCTAGGATTGTATATGTTTACTATCGCATAAAACAATGAACTTCATTAGAAGACAGCATATTGCTACTGATTGGTTGATAATAAAATGGTAAGTGCGGTTGGCGTTTCATAGAATGGTGAAACAGGCAAATCTTGTCTCGTTGAAAAAGAAATCAGAGAGAGCCTTAACAGTTTCGAATCACAAATACAAAAGATAAATTAGGAGGGGAGGTCCCAAACAGGACCAATCACGCACCCATTCGCAGTGAGTTTCATGGTGCAAATCAGGACAAGGGCTTGCTGGTCCCATTAATAGCCGGGACAAGGCCCCTTGTGGCCTTGACGTATGAAAGGTATTCACTATAATGCATGCTGAATAATGTGCTCTGGTAACGTGTTAGCTGGATACGCCTACGCACTGCCTCTGTTATTTCCCCATTGTATCCTGCTTTACGCACCAGCGAGTCTATTGCCTCTATCTTTGTCCATCCTGCCAGAAACAAGTAGGTCTGTAAGCTTTGATATATAGTAGCATACCGAGAGATCAACACAACGTATAGGTCCAAAGTTTTGAACCAAACAACTAAACATACAAACTCCTCAGTGAAACTGGTACCTTCATGAGCTGGCACCTCAGGGAGATACGTGGCGTTTCGCTTTATATTAGTCACAGGTTCAGTGAACTCGATGATTATACCATGCTTTCCAACCTTCATAGTCAAACCATACATGAGAAGACATCGACAAAAACTTAAGTGAGTGGGAATACAATATGAGGGATGTGACATCAGAAGGTTTAATCAGATGTGTGGACTGACTAGCATGCACTACTTGTTGACATGAAGTAACAGAAGAAGTGAAGATAATACCTCCCAATCGAGATAATCCTCTGCATCTTCATAATCAGTAAGGACTGACACCGTACACTGCAGAAACGGCAGTTCTTTGGGTTGTATTGGTGGGAACCTACGATCCCTCAGGGCACTGTGATATTACATAAAACGCGAAAGAGGCAGATTAAGCTTGTGAGCAAGCGCCAAGGAATAACAAAATACAACTTGTATATTAAAAAATTGAGAATTGGAAGATAAAGAAACGTGTGAGGAGGAGTAAGTAAGTAACCTGGTCAAGGCATAGTCCTTGAAGCCACTGATCAAGCGGCGTGCTTCAAGTGTACCAATACATCCACGCAAACGAGGCTCCCCACCATTAACTATTTTCTTCCAGGTGACAAACAATGGGCTACAAGGAAAACAACCACTGGACTATGAGTAAGAAAAGATAAATGTGTTTCAGGACACACCCAATCATCCAATCTTTTCAAACATATTAAACCCAGAAAAAACAAAGAAAAACATAAATAGTGAATGCAGGACATTAGCTAAGTATGATTCCAACTACTGAACACAAATACTGCGTTTCACTACAGAACACGAAATGCCTGCATGCAAGGACTAAAGATGCTAGAGTTTATTCCTTAGCCAAATCTAAACCAAGAGAAGATGTAAACGGTTAAAGCTTCATGACCAAGACTCTTCAGAAGTGAACTGGGAGTTACTAATTCAATTGGGAGATTCATGCTAAGGACACAATACACATATTTTACAGAGATTCAGAACTTCACACAAGAAACAATTTTTTAAAAAAAGAAGAGAGTAACTGATTGGCGTCGTCAAAGGTAGGAGGTGGAGACTCTTCATTGTTGTAATGAGAGACCAAAGTGTCGAAACAGTAAACAGCCATCTCTCTGTTTGCCGACGCCATTGTTCCTTTTGAAGAGACATAGAAGAAAACAAAAACAAAATTAGCAAGTTAGTATTGTGTGAACCTGAAATTATCCAAAATCCAACTTATAAAACAAACTCCTTTAAAACAACACAATAAGAATAAAACTACCACGCATTGAACTAGATTAATATAAATGGATTTTTTATTCCCCGCAAAAAAAAAAAAAAAATTTTTTTTTTTTTTTTTTGAAAAAAAAGATCGACTTTCTGCTTATAAAAACTCGAAAATCTAAAAAAACGAATCACATAAAGAATATAGAAGACCATATAAAGATCTGTAACAAGAATTGAAAATAAAATAAAATCAAACGGATAGGAAGGAGGAACATAATCAACACAAGAGAGCGGCGGAGAAAACCTGAAGAAAGCGCAAAAGGAATCGAAGATCGGTGGTGAAAGTGTGCGTACGTTTCAGAAACAATGAAAACAACACTGACAACACTTTTTTGGTTGGTGTGTCTGTTTCTCAAAGAGGAGGACTTTAATAACTCTTTTATATCATGGATTTTCACACTTGAGCCCATTATCTAAACAAAAACTTGGGCCCAATATTTAAAATTACACTTGGGCCCAATAACCTGATACTTTTATCAAATAAATTTTTTTTTATTTTTATATTTAAATGTAATAAATATATATGTGCTTTTAAAATAAAATTTTTTAAAAAATCAAGTTCGGTTCTCTAAAATGATGATATTTTTTTTCTTTTAAAAAAAACAATATATATATAGGGCAATTCTATTAAATAGCCCTTTTTAAGTTTTTGTCACAAAAATAGCCCTCAAAAAATAAAATGACCAAAATATACATTTTTTTTTTGAAATTTTGATTTTCTTAATTTTTTTTTTGAAATTTGAAACCCGAACCCCAAACCCACCCCTTAACTCTAAACCCTAAAGTCCAAATTAGTTAACCCTATGGGTATAAATGCATATAAATGAATTTTTTAGCTTCTAAAAAAAACATTTTGATCATTTTTTCCTTAAAAACTATTTTTGTGACAAACAAACTAAAAAGGGCTATCTAAGAGAATTTCTCATATATATATATATATATATATATATTTATTTATTTAGACTTTCCAGTTCAGAAATATCAAGAGGGATTTGTAAAAAAAAAGAAAAATTCTAAATTACCGCCAAAAACATACTTTCCAAAACTGACATTTGTTCTCCTCCTTGAAACACAATCTCTCGGGATCTTCACCCTTAATCCTTTCTAGGGTTTCGCAGCGTTGTCAAATCTGTTACTACACGGCGGCGCCGGCGGAAAGAAGAAAATGTCTCTTTCTTTAACCACCACCACCACCACCACTTGCACTTCCCTCCTCCAAGAATTACAGGTTCTCTCACTTTCCTCCCCTTTCTCCTATGATCCGTTGATTAGACAGATGACGTAATCGAATACCAATTTCGAATTTTTTTTCTAGGGTTCTTGCTTCTGATCAAGAAAGCTTTGATTTTTACCAACGTACATGTTTATACTCTTGTAGATTATATGGGATGAGATTGGTGAAGGTTACAGTGAGAGAGACAAGATGCTGCTTGAACTTGAGCAGGAATGTCTAGACATTTACAACAAGAAAGTTGAGAAAACTCGCAAGCACAGAGCTGAGTTACAAAGATCCTTAGCTCAATCTCAAGCTGAGATTGCCAGCATCATGTCTGCACTTGGTGAACAAGTCTCCTTCTCAAGGGTATGCTACCATCATCATTACATGTTTATGTTTCATAGAAGATTATGTATATATGTTTTCTTCTTATGTGTGTTATTGTTTCTGTTTTGAGAAGAAAGAAGGCTCTTTGAAGGAGCAGATCTCTTCTGTAAAGCCTGTGTTGGAAGAACTGATGGTGAAAAAGGATGTAAGATGGAGAGAAATCTCTGAGATAGTGACGCAAATAGCAGAGATCTCTTCTAACATTGCTGGGAATGATTGCCCTCTTACCTCTGGTTTAGAAATTGATGGAAGTGACTTGACGAAAAGAAAGTTGGATGAGCTTAGAGCACATCTGCAGAATCTTCGCAATGACAAGGTATTCTTATATTTATTATATGTTACAAAGAGTTTATGGTTATGTGCTTATCATTTTTATTTTTTAATTTCAGGCTGTTCGACTGCAGAAAGTAAACTCTTATATCAGTGCTATCCATCAGTTGTCAGAGATTCTTTCATTCGATTTCTCTAAGGCTTTGAGTAATGTCCATAAAAGCTTGACCGGGGTTTCAAAAAGTATTAGTAATGATACTCTTGCTAGATTAACAGAACTTGTAGAGTCTCTGAAGAAGGAGAAACGTCAGAGGCTGCTTAAGGTGAGCAAAGCATATACTTCCCAACTGTTTGGAAAACAAGCATAACTAGTACGAGATTGATACCTTTAGATTCTTATTTATTTCAGCTACAAGGTTTGGCAAGAACCATGCAAGGGCTATGGAACCTAATGGAAACACCTATGGATGAGAGGAGAAGATTTGACAACTTAAGTAGTTTAGTCTCTGTTCAAGCGGATGATGCCTTGGGAAAAGGATGCCTCGGTCTAGACATTGTCCGAGAGGTAATGTGATCATATTTATTTGTTCTGGTCTGTCTGAGTCAGTGAGTATCAATTCTTAACTTTGGTTATAGGCTGAAGATGAAGTGAAAAGACTGAATACCCTGAAGTCCAGCAAAATGAAGGAACTGGTTCTGAAGAGGCAGAATGAATTAGAAGAAATCTGCAGAGAGGTTCATATGGATGTCAATAGCGATGCTACAAGACAGAGTCTAATTGACCTCATTGATTCTGGTAACCATACATATTCCTCTCGAGTAGGCCGACCCATTAATTAAGTATAAATTGTTTTCTGCCTTCAAACTGGTAGCCACTCACTCTCCTTCATGTTCCGGACATGGACTTACTCATACCGAAGAAGAAACCTTATCCTATGTTGATAATTGTTACTCCTCTGTTTGACTAACTTTAGCATGTTCATGTCCATTTCCTGTTTGTTCTCTTTCAATTAACATATGGTTTAAAGATATCCTTCATGGGATGTGCAGTGACGAAGGTTTCCTTTGCAGGTGATGCTGATCTGTCTGATATTCTGGCAAGCCTAGATGATCAGATAGAGAAGGCTAAAGAGGAAGCTTTAAGCAGAAAGGAAATTTTAGACAAAGTTGATAAGTTGAAGCACGCAAAGGAAGAAGAAAAATGGCTTGATGATTATGAAAAGGTGACTATCATATAGTGGTTTAAAGTTCTCTTTTATTAAAATAGTTCAAGAGAAGATCTGTGGACCTTGGTGCTGTTTCTCAGCATTTATCTGATGAAAATATCTCAAGTCTTAAGGTTAACTGCAGCCTGCAACTATTAGAGGGAATCACTCTAATCTCCAGATACTTTTATGTTAGAGAGTATCTCATTTTGTGTGAATTTCCTACAAACTTGATTCATATACATTATGTGAGACATTGATTGTTTCGTCTAATTTAATTTCTTAACAGGATGAAAACCGCTTCAGTGCTGTAAGAGGAGCGCACAAAAATTTAAAACGAGCGGAGAAAGCTAGGAGCCTTATCAGCAAAATTCCTGGTGAGTCTTTATACATTCATTACTTGGTTAATGCAAGTAAGTCTGACTTCAGTATGATGCTTTCTGCAAACATTACCTGGTAAATAGAGTGTGGAGGTACGAACAGTCAGTGCCTGATTCAAATCAAATGAAATTTTTGTAGACTTTTTTTGTGATGCTTACTTATCCTACAAAATTGTTGGTGTTTTATACAAAATCTATTGTAAAACTGACATTAACCTGTTGTGTTTATTTTGTAAGCAATGATCGATGGTCTAACCACCAAAGTGAAGGCATGGGAGAAAGAAAGAGGAGTCCGCTTCTTATGTGATAAGGTAACTAACTGTTACATTTACTCAACTGTCTTTTAATGGTTTGATTCAGCTTTTATTGAACTATGCTTTTTTTGATCCAGCACCCGTTGTTACAAACACTGGAAGAAGAAATTGTTTTGCGTGCTCACAGAGAGGAGGAAAAGCGTCTATTCCGAGTATGTGTTAGTCAAAACATGGATTTGTAGACAATCACTGTGGTCTTGAACTAACAAAACAAATCTCTTTGTTTGCGTAAACAGGAGCAGAAAAGACTACAAGGTCAACTTGCAACAGAGAAAGAAGCAAAGTATGGTTCAAAGTCTGCAAAGAAGAAGCCATTGGGACAGTGTCTTAACACAGACAATGTGACTAAAACACCACTTGGTCGTCGGATTGGAACTACACCTGGAAGGTCTGGTGTCAAAGATTATAGAGAAAACGGAAGAGGCAATGCCACCGCAATACCGCTGAACTATGTTGCTCTTCAGAAAGAAGATTGATTGATAGATACTCAAATGGTGTAGGGGAGGGGGTTTAGGGTTATACATAAGCTACATTGCATGTTGATGAGCTGAGAGAGGCTTCTTATGTGATTCTTTTTGATTTCTAGTTCCTTTTGCTAATGAAGTTTGTTCAGATATTAGTAGGTATGAATATGAAGTCTCACATTTCACTCACAAGTTGCTGATATCCAAACCAAAGTTTATTAGAGGCTTTGTTTCTGTAAATGATGACAATTCAAAAACCATATTGGGATTTAGGTTCTGTCTCAATGCGTTATAAGGTTTTACAACTAATAAGCTTTGGGCTCTTACTACATTCCTCCTTCAGCAGCAAAAAAAAAGTTCTTCAAGAAGTGTTTTGGGTAAGAAAATTTAATGGCTACAAGCCTAAAACATTTCACATCTCACCACACTCTGTAATTACAACGGCAAGCTTAGGCCTGTTGTTTGGTCCAACAGCAACGTTCTCAATCTTCCGCACCACCAATAAACCATCTCCAAGCACTCTCTGCACATCAAAAAGGAAGAATTTTGAAACGAGTGATAACAACATTAATGTGCACAAGGGTAGGTTCATGACTCAGTGCTTCTGCCTCAACTATCTATGGCTTTAAATCTTACTTATAACCACGGAGGGAGAAGTAAGAATTGATGGAAGAAAACAGAAAAGCTTATTGGTTCAATCATATGCAATACGTGTGTATGAAAAGAGGACATACCCCAAAGACAACATGCTTGTTGTCAAGCCAGTCGCATTTTGCACAACTGATGAAGAACTGCAATGCAAAAGAGCAAAAGTTTTATAAATTAGATTAGCATCATAGCCATTACAGTCTGTCTCATCTCATGTTGACAGAAATTACCTGGCACCCATTTGAGTCTGGACCACTGTTTGCCTACAACAAAAGCAAGGAGATGAGTAAATATTAGCGATCAAAGTCATGCGTAGTATTATATCAAAGACAGACAGAGTTTGACTCATGAATAAAGAACATTTCAACATATTGCACTGAAAGGGAAGAAGACAGATTCATAATCCAAATATTGAGAGAAAGGCAATTGCAGCAATACCATGGAGAGAAGTCCAGGTCCAGTATGTTTGGCAGTGAAATTCTCATCATCGAACTTGTGGCCATAGATTGACATGCATCCACCACCATCATTCTGAACATGATGAGCATTGAGTAAGAAGAGAAAAACGAACAAAAACTTTATTAGATGTAAAGGACAGAGACCTTAAGAAAATCACCGCTCTGAATCATAAAATCCTTGATGACCCTGTGAAACTGACACTCCTTGTAACCAAGTGGCTTCCCAGCCTTTCTGCATTTTTTTTAACACCAAATCCAAGCCAAGCCGATAAAGAAGATTAAAGTAAACGGAAAGAGCTGTCCACTCATCTCTCTCTCAATTAATCAAAAAAAAAACAATATGATCTACGCTTAACTAGCAAGTAGCAAGGCATGTGCAAGACTACATTTTGAAACATTCCCATCTCACAGAACCCAAAACCCTTTTTGAGGAATGAAGGTAAGTACCTGAGTTCACCAGTACAGAACTGCCTGAAAATTTTGAAAAGCGAAGATTTTTAATTTTTATTTATACTTGGAGTCAGACTCTCTCAGCTCAAGAGAAAGATCAAAGGGGAGAAAGAGTGAGGACCTGAAGTTTTCAGCTGTTTTGGGAGCAATGTCGGCGAAAAGCTCCATCTTTATACGACCTGCGGGGATGCCACCAATAGAGACGTCGAAGAAGACCACTGGGTTTTTAGGGTTCGGTGGTCGGACATGCCACTCCACGTTTCCACCGCCGCTTGATTGAGCTGCTGCTGCTGCTGCCGTTGGTCCAGCGACGATCCCTCCTCCTCCTCCTCCAGAACTCATCGCAACTCGAATGTTCTTTCTCTCTGACTTGGAAAAATCTTCTCCTTTCTTCTCCTTTCTCTCCTTTATATAATCGCTTCTTTCGAGCACGCTATTCTGTCTTTGGGCCGTACATGTAGGAGTAGCTTGCATCTCTACCCAAGCCCATTAAAAATAAAAGATCCACCTCAGCAAATTAGTTTGTAATATCAGTTTGGTCCTTCGTTACTTTCCAAACATCGGTTCTACACTATTTAGTTTTTTTTTTTTTGATATAGTGAATGAAAAGAGATCAAGATAGAAATTGAGGTGAATTAATTTCTCAACGTACAATATCATGAAAATTCCGTAAATAATAAACTGCAAAAGATGAACTCTTAACACTTGACTAATGACTAAAATCATTCATCACTTAGTTTGGTATCTTTGCATTTGATAAGACCTTACTAGCCTCTATAATGTCACAGTTATACGTTTCTTAGCACATTTGATAAAATCATTCTTTGCATTTGATAAGAGCATTTACTGAAAGTGTTTTGTGTTCAATCTTAGTATTATTGAGCATGTAAAGAGTTACATATGGCAAAAGGAAACATAAAAAAAAAGACAGCTAAAATCAGATACTTGGAAGCTCCTCCCATTGTCATAAATTCCCAAAAGAATATCCAACAAGTGAGGCCACGACAGAAAGCTCCCTCACTCATACACCTCAAGGCTTTTCAGAACTCCCCTTGTTATCAAGTTCATCCAACACACCCAACAGTTTTGGATCCGCATAGTTCTCTATAAGAAAAGCAGGTTTTGCTTGCATCAACACGCTTGCTGGATTACCTGTAGTAAGTCCAACCACTGGCATTCCAGCTGCAACTCCAGCTTTTATCCCAGAGACCGAGTCCTCAAACACTAGCGTATGCTTCTTTGACACGTTAAGCACTTCAAGAGCCTTCAAGTAAGGACCCGGGTGTGGTTTTGGAAACTCACATTCAGAGCCAAGAATCACTGCCTGGAAGAAATTAGTTAGGCCAAGTTTTGATATAATGAGCTCTGCGTTTTCTTTTGGTGCGTTTGTGACAGCAGCTCGTTTCAGTCCACGGTCTTCGATCCATTTGGTCAGTTTTAGAAGCCCATCAAGTGGCTTTACCTTTTCTGCTACTAATCTAATCCATAAGACAAAAACAAAAAAAAACAAAGTTACTACAGGTTAACTCAATTGTGAACAAGGCCGAATCTGAGATTTTAAGGATTATAAACAGTTAATAAAAAGGTTTTATTACATTTTCTCATATTTTGAGAGCTTAAGTTTATGTATTTAATCTCTAAAAATTTACAGGGCCAAGACCGATGTTTCACTAGAATATTCCCAAGCCAAAAGCAAGTTTTTTAAGACAGAAGCATGACTTACTTGCGGAAGAGAGCTTCCTTTTCGTCACAGAATGTTAACCCTCTAGCAACATCATCAGGGAAGAGACCAAGAGCTATCTCAGAGTTGTGTTTGCCAGCAATATTGGCAATAAAGAACTTCTCGTCGATTGGGACACCATTGTTAAAACCAATCTGTGAAATTGATGTAGCACATAAACTTGAGAGTGAGTGAGTGAGAGATATAATAAGGTTCCAAGACATATTGATGTGAAAAAGTGAAGATATGATCATAAATGAATAAACAACCTGTTGAAGCAGTTCTTGAAAGGCGATAAGGTGGATGGGATCAGAATCACAGAGTGTTCCATCAACATCAAACAGAATGGCTTCTAAAGGAGCAAGATGTGAGAGAGATGGTTTGCTGCTTCACAACATAATCAAACAGAGTTTAACATATAACAACACATGAGAGATCGCATCAAAACTTTGGATGCCAAAATAAATTTGCAGAAAATTATTACAACAATTCTTATGTATGTCTATCATTTAGATTTCAGTTTTGTATTAATAATAATATTTAGGAAAAATAATGGTAATATCCTCTAGTGTCATTAATCTTGGAGACCAAGACACAAAGACTCAGATCATGAACATTAAAAAGTGTACCTCTCGGAAGGAGTGAGATCAGAGAAGCCATTCATTGTGATGAAACAGAGAAAAAAAAATAGATCTGTGTTGCAGAGAAAACACCAATGGCTTTTGAGAGAAAGCTTGAAGAATATAAAAAAAGGTACAAAATGGGAATCAAAAGAGTGCACGTCAGAGGAAGATTCGGCTGGGACTTTTCTTCAACACGTGGTGCCTTTTTGTATCCTTTTAACGATCGCATTATGCCAAAACTGTAAACCGGAATTCATACCGTCACCCGGTTTACATAATTCATTTGAAATTATTAGACATTTTGGTTAGAGAGCCGGTTTTGATAAGAGGATCATGTAAGACTCATCATTATCTCCGGTCTCTTCCGGTCTTTTAATCAGGGTTCTTAGCTTCAGATAAGAGACGGTTTTTAGCTCTTCTTAGTTAAAAACTAAGAAAAATAAAAAAAAAACTAAAAATCATCTCTTAAATAATAGATATAAAAACCGTGTTTTAGTCGAAAAGTGTAAAAAACAAAACATAAAATAAAAAAAAAATATATGATTTTTTTTTAAATACAGTAACTAAAATAGTATGTGATGAATTTTAAGTAATTATATATAGACCATTTTCTTTTATTTAGATTTTTTTTTTAATTTCTATCGAAATTTATTAAAGTATTTTTTGTTTGTATGATTTTCTTACATGTAGTTTATATAATAAATATAAGATTGTAACTTTTTTATTGGTTGGACTGAAGATACAAATTGCAAATGCAGTCAGTCTATTTATCACCCTTCAAATGTGACCATATATAAGACATGAAAACTGAGTTTAACAAGACACACTCTTCTTCTCTCATTGAATCATGTCACCAATGACAATAACTCTTTATTATCAAATCGAAAAAAAGATTATAGAAAACGCAAATGTTGGAATAGAAACACAAAACCAGAAGGAATTCAAATGTTTAATAACAAAAAGTCTTGAGAATACTTTCTCAACCGAGATCAGTTCGATTTGGATAGCAATGTGAGCAAGAAGTCTCTGTAGTTTCCTCTAGTCTTCTCTTGAATATTTTGTGCTAAGGTCTCACCGTAGCGCTGATTATACTCTTCTGCGATCTCCTTCATCTCATCACTATGATCCGCTCTCGTAACGAACACTCTTGTCAACCATTTCTTGGTACCCTTGTCCGCATCTTTGTTCAAAGACGCATTTAAAATCTAGCACCAATTAAAGACAAAGAGGCTTTATTTAACACTATTGCATCGTTATTAAAAATAAATATTATAAGGTTATATATGAAAGTTCATGTGTAACCATATATATTTATTACCTTGCTGAAGTACACAGAGGGTTTGAGCAAACAAAGCAATGTATCATTGAGAAGTGAAGACTCAGATACACCCTGATGATCACACCACAAGATTTTCTTGACCCATTTAGAAAAGTTATATATATATACATATGAATCAAAGAAATACTATAAGAAGTGAGTAGTCATGTAATATGTTACGTACCCCAAGAAGATCAGAGCCTTTGATTTGGTTAAAGTGTTTATAGAGATGTTGGAGATGAAGTTTGCTTCTTGTGCTCAGAATCCTAACAACCTCATCATTCTCTATGGCTTTCTCTCCTGGAGAAGCCACTGCCTCGGCCAAAACCTTAGCGTCAGATTTGGCTGAATCATCCTTCACCTTGTTCCCTTCGTATCTGTAAGCACTCACGAGGCCTACAAGCAGCTGCACAAACACACAAAAAGAGACATGCAGTGAGTAAGAAGAGAGATCAGGTGTGGGAGGGTGTATGGTAAGAAAGAATGTTACTACTGACCTTGCGGCGAGAGCCGTGGATGTTAGAGGCAATGTCTTCTTCCATCGACTGGTCGAAGAGTGAGTGATAAGCTTTACGTGCGCCTAGGAGATCCTCAGAGGAGCGAGTGCATGCCACCTCCACAATGAGGTGGTAACATTCATCTCCTTTCTTCAGTGCTTTCTTCACCACCCTCGCGTCTCTCTCCCATGGATGCATCGACCACATCACCACCGCGTTCTACACATCACATACCAAACGTTCATCATTTCCATTGAGTAATAAGGTTTGAGAGTATAGGGGATAACTTCTTCATCAAGTAACAAACATCAACATCTATAACCAATCACACACTAAATAGCTGCATAACAGAAAATAAGTCAATACAAATGGATGATAAGTTTATGTTAATTACTTTAATATTTAGGTCAATTCAACAAATTTTATTTTATTTTATTTTTTATTCTTTAACTAAACTGAAATTAATGGTTTGTTTTGTACTTTTATAAGGTAAAAACAATGATTACTTTGTTATTGGGTAAAAAAACAAGTAGAAATAGTTAAGAATAGAAAAAAAATAAAGAGATTAAATAGAAACATCTTTTTTACCAAATTTTTATAGTACTAGTAACTTTTTCCCAAAAAAAATAGAATATATAGTAACAAAATATTAAGAACAATAAGATTATGAATAGAAAACCCAGAAAATGAAAGATGTAAAGGTTTGAAGAAACTGACATTGAAGCGAGAGAACTCAAGCTTGAGATGTTTGACAAAGTCATCATGGCACCTTTCAAAAGCTCTTTCTTCATCTTCCACAAAGAAACTTTTGCTTGCTTTCCTAAACAACTTTCTATAATCCTTGTGTGAATTCCCCAGTGTACTTATCAATGCTTTCTCATCAACTCCCATTCCGACATTTTTTCCTATATGATATCCAAAATAATTAATTAATTAAACCTCAAAGTCATTCTTGGTTTTCTCACAATTTTGACATTCACTGGTTCACTAAAATTGATTTTAGAAGTACCTAAGATTGCTTCAACAATGGTTTCGAGATCGAGAGTGTGAGCCATTTATCTTGATGTTATTTTTTCTAGCTTTGATTTGGTTTTTGTGGAGAGCTATTGAAGAAACACGAGTCATTTTATATGATGCCGATTACAGACAAAAGGGTGTTTTCGGTACATCAATAGTTAAGTATTTGTTTAGTTTAATAGTTTTGTGTTCAGATTTAAGACAAACGCTAGGTGCATTGTTGTAACAAGAAGTAACGCCCACGAAGTTTATTATTTTACATCTTTAATTTAAGTTTTAACAACTGTTTTGCAAAAGCACAAATTGAATTACAATAGTCCAAGACAAAGTAAAACTTACAGTTTTTTGGTTTTAACTGATTTTTGTTTTGTTTTTAAGTTTGACCATTATATAAAACGGTCTTAAATATATACATATATCATCATATCAATAATTAAGTATTGTCTTTGCGTTTCAAACTAATACAGTAAAATGTAATAATTTGTATCTAAAATGTATAATCATTTCAAAATTTGTTTTAAAAGTATTATACTATATTATATAAAGTAGTTAAAGATTAAAGATACATATGTTATATATAGTATGAACAGTTTGGATTAGAAATAAATTTAAGAAGTTAGGTCAACGTGACACGTTCTTATGATTTATGTTTAAATAACTTTATTTTGCTATGTAAAATACCAAACAGGGTTTTGGAAAAGAAGATGGAGTTTTTAACCGTTTTCATTTGCGTGTATTGTCTTCTATTTTGGACGAGGTATATTTTTATTTAGTTATTTATTGTAAATGTACTAGATTTGAGTTTGTATTGTACATATTTTATGTCGTGATCTAAACTTGCATTAGGAAAGTTACAACAAAAACTAATCATAAGTGACACCTGCATGTGCTCTGGCAGATACGATACAGAAGGTTAAGACCCATGTGGTTTTGAATAGGTCGAATCTCAGATAATCAATAATAGAAGACTAGCAAAAGTCAACTACGTGCGATCTCGCTCCATCTTAAACGAATATCAGATAACAATTACAATAAACAGTTTAACCAAAAAAAAATTACAATAAACAGATGACACGATTAAGTTGTAGAGGTTTGCATGTATAACGTTGTTGGATGTTAAATCAGAAAAGGGCGATCAAACCAGCATTCATGAGTTGGCTTCGTTTGTTATATTATGATTCGTGGGGAAAAAAATAAGACAGAATAAATATTGAATCATTTGGTACGTGGGACGAAGTTTCAGAGATCATAAATCTTTCACAGAAATAAATAAAATAGGGTTCGAAGATCATGGCAATTAAGCTCTTCTTCTCTTAAACTAATGTATTCTTTTAACAAAAGTTTGATGCGTTCTCATTATGCCCAGACTGTCTCTCATCGATTCAAAAGAGTAGATGAGAAGTCTCCATCACGTTTCCTTCGCGAGACTAATAAGTGATTAGGTTATTATATACTCTATCAAGCGTCACACATTCACATGGTGTTTTAAAAAAAAAATGTTGATGCATATCTGCCATCGGGGTTGTAACCACAAAAGAAATTTTTGGTCAACCAAATTAATATATATAACTAAAGAGCTTCGAATTCTTGTATGACAGACATGGTGTGTCGTTTGCAGACGTGCCCGTAAACAAGATCACGTTTTACACGAAGAGACGACTTCCAATAATTTAGAGGGAACAGAACAGCTGTGTCTATATATATATGATTTGCATTTCGCTCTCTTTTGATTTGATTTGGTTAAACTTATTCGTCAGTCATAAGATCCCGTCATTTTTTATCCTCTTAAATCTATTAGTTATATACGCATATGTGATATGTCACAGAAACAGACAGGTTGTTGACCTCAACATAGTTTTTTTTTTTTGAGGCTAGAACGTGAATATCATGAAAATGAAAAGTTTAGGTTATCCAATACAGCCTATATATCTAAGTGTTTGTTTGCAAAAAAAAAAAAAAAAAGATAGAAACAAGGAGAACATAGTTTACGCACACAAAATATTCCTATCTACCATTTTTAAAAATATCCCTATTTTCTTTTGTTAAATTTAAACATTTTATACAAGTATCACAATATTTATATTATTGATATGTAAGTTTTTCTTCTGATGAATGTGCATGCGCGCACCTTTAATTTATTTTAGATTTTCATTAAAGAGAAAAGAATGTTAAAAATATTACTATTTAATTATAAAAAATTATGTAAACGATTATATCAACGATTTGAACAATTCAAAGATAATTTCACATAGTTGTAAGTCAAATTTTTAATTTTATTTTCATTAATCTATGTAAATGATAATAAATTCTATTTTATGGGATTCAAACTTTAATTACAAAAATTAATGAATCCTTAATTAGATTATGGACTAAGGAGGTTTTCATAACTAGAACATTCAGCTCCTTGGTGGTGGGTTAAGTGGTAAGGAATGGATAAACTATGAAAAGTTATAGAAATAATGACAACTAAGTAATAAATAATTAATACTGGACCCCAACAACTTCTTCGAAGTTCGAAATATTATTTACAGTTCCGACAAAACAAAACAAAAAAAGCTATTATTATTACAGTAACGTATTCAGGGGTATTTACGTCAACTAAAATTCCTTAATTACAACATTACACCTAAGTAAATAACGGATTCAGACAAAACAAGAGAGATAAAAGAAATTAAAAGAGAGATAGAGAGGTAGAGAAGAAAACAGAGAGAGAGAAACAGAGGAATACATCTCTCAAAATGGCCACCATTAGAGTACCAAACGAAGTTCCTTCTCCAGCTCAAGATTCCGAAACCCTCAACCAAGCTTTCCGCGGTACGTTACCATCAGTTTCTTCTGCATTTTCTTTTGCGTGTGAGGTTCTCTCAAAACAAGATGTATTATTGTCTCTGTCTTTGTAGGATGGGGAACAGACGAGAAGGCGATCATACGCGTCTTAGGAAAAAGAAACGAGTTCCAGAGAAAGAGAATCAGAGAGAGTTACAAAGACATTTACGGCAAAGATCTTATCGATGTTCTCACCTCTGAACTCTCCGGCGATTTCATGGTACTAAACAACATTCAAGAACATCAAGATTATAGATTGTACCATGTAAAACAACTTGTGATTGTACTCGCAGAAAGCTGTGGTTTTATGGACTTATGATCCAGCAGAGAGAGACGCAAGGCTTGCTAACAACGTTTTGACTGGGAAGAAGAAAAGCATAGAGAAGCTGAAGATCATCGTGGAGATCTCTTGCACAACTTCTCCTGACCATTTGATTGCTGTGAGGAAAGCTTATTGTTCTCTCTTCGACTCATCTCTTGAAGAACACATTGCTTCATCTGTTCCTTTCCCTCTTGCAAAGGTAGATACCTTCTTTGAGTGTTGATTGTGTCATGAGAATTAGCTAAAGTCTTGATGGTCTTCATGGTATAACATGAAACACAGGTACTGGTGACCTTGGCAACTTCTTTTAGATATGACAAAGAAATGGCTGATACAGAAGTAGCTACTATTGAGGCCGGTATGCTGCGTGAAGCCATCACAGCGAAGCAACTAGATCATGATCATGTTCTATACATATTAGGAACTCGCAGTATCTACCAGCTTAGAGCAACCTTTGTTGCTTACAAGCAGAGTTATGGAAACACATTAGATAAGGTTAGTTTTGCTTTCATTGATTTTATATGTATTATCGTTAGCTCAACTAGAAAAGACCCTGACCATTGTGTCACATGTCTCTGGTTCGAGTGACCGATGAGACGAAACTAATATTGGTTACAGACTTCATCCCGAATGTCTTGGTATTAAAATAAATAAATATCATATGTGTTATGCTCGACGCTGTGTTGTTATATGGACAGGATGTTGATGGATGTCCGGGAGATGCTGATCTGAGAAGTCTATTGCAGATGGTGATCTTGTGCATTGAGTCCCCTGAGAAACACTTTGCAAAGGTACTTGCAAAAACATTTGAGCAGATGTTACTCAAGTAGATAAGAAAGGTGTTTATCTTCTTTCCTTTGACTTTTGTGTTGTTTTTGTTTATGTTTTACAGGTTGTAAGAGACTCCATTGAAGGGTTTGGAACAGATGAAGATTCGTTGACGAGAGGGATTGTGACGCGTGCAGAGGTCGATCTGATGAAAGCAAGAGGAGAGTACTTCAACATGTACAGTACAAGCATGGATAACGCTATTATTGGTGATGTTTCTGGTGACTACAAGGACTTCCTCCTCACTTTGCTTGGTTCCAACATCTGATTTTTTTTTTTTTTTTTTTTTTTTTTTTTAATTTCCCTGGCTTGGTTTGTGATTTGTGGTGACTTGTATCAACATTTTCCATTTCCGGTTTGAAAAATTTATAAAAATAATCAAACTACTATTGGTTTTCTGAATTTTTATGATATGTTGTACATTCTGAGAAAAAAATTAAAACTAAAGAAATGTAGTTATATTAAAATACAAATCAGGGCAGACACAACCCAAAGCTTTAATAGTGTATAAGCATGAGTGTTTGGATATATATTAGATAGGATTGAATTTTTTGGATTTTAGATTTTCGGATTCAGCTCTTATCTTTCATTCAGATTTTTATATATGTTCAAAGTTAAATTTATAGTTCTTTTGATTTTTTTAGATTTAAATTCATTTTGAATTTTAGAATTTTTAAAATTAGATTAAAATAAACATGAAACTAAATATTTGAAATACTTATTTAATTTTAGTTTTTTGAAAGTCTGTGTGAAAATTCGAATTTTTAAGTCAAGTGTTCTTTTAGATTTTAGTTTTTTTATAATAAGAAAATTCAAACTGGATCTGAAATTCCGAAATACCATTTTATAGAATCTGTCCGCCTATTTTTAAAACTTGGATCATTATATATTTCTGTTCGAGTTAGGTTTGGATATCGGGTTCAGCAACTAATAATGGGCCTCAAAGAGGAAAACTAAAGCCCAACATTTTTGATAAGCAAGAATGGTACGTGGACAGCACCTCTGTTGAAAGGCACGTGCGAACGTGTCGTTGCTAAAACGGCTAAACTCCGGCGGCCATGCAGTCAATTCCAATTTCAAAGTCAACGTTAATCAAAATGGTAAAATATTATTATTATTCTTATAGATATTTTGCCGATGGAGTGAAAAAAATAAAAATAGTGTGGCTCTCATCATCTCCCACAAAATCACACAAAATACATTTCCTCCTGCTTCTTTGGAGTCATTATTTCATTTTCTTCAAAGTTTCTCTCCTTTGTGATCCTTAAACCCTTTTACATGGCCTCTATTTCCAGAGTTTTGCCAACAGATAGGAGATTAAGTCAATGCATTTCATGGGTTCATGCTCCCACAAGGAGACCTCAAACTCATTTAGGTATACTATCAGAGATCCTTTAAACTCTCTACTGTCTCTGTTTTTCTCTTTCTTTTGCTGAATCATTTCATGTTTTTCAAGATTCTCTCAAGGTTTTTCCCGTTGGTAAAGCTGGAATAAGTTTGAAGATTCAGAACAGTAGTAGTCCATTATGCTCTGTTTTTACTCTTGAATCAGCTTCCTCCAGGTAGTTCTTGGGGACTAGATGGAGTAGTGATCCATTGATGTAGTTTGCTCTAGTTAGATGTGGGTCACTCTTTTTTTAACATGTTCATTGTAAACTTTACAGAAGCAGCCGAGTTACTTGCAATGCTGCTGCAGATTTGTCAGGTGATGCACCTGAAAGTACTCCTAAGGAGCTTAGCCAGTATGAGAAGATTATTGAGCTTTTGACCACCCTTTTTCCTCTCTGGGTACCTTACTTACTTTCTACTCTACTTTTGATGAACTCTATATGCATTTTATTTCTCAAAATGGTGAATGTTATGCTTTCTGTGCAGGTTATCTTGGGAACACTTGTTGGAATCTTCAAGCCATCTTTAGTATGCTTTCTTACATGCTTCTTATTTGTTTAATCTATACCAATCTGTGTTTCTCCTTGAGCTAATAGATTGTCTTTTTTTGTAGGTTACATGGTTGGAGACAGACCTCTTCACTCTAGGTCTTGGGTTTCTCATGCTCTCCATGGGATTAACTCTTACCTTTGAAGATTTCAGAAGATGTTTACGTAATCCATGGACGGTTAGACCCTATGACCCTTGGTGTGTATTTATTCTTTACTGTTTAGATACGTTACCGTTTAACATTTCAAATGCTCTTGCAGGTGGGTGTTGGTTTTCTTGCACAGTATATGATCAAGCCATTGCTAGGTTTCCTCATAGCAATGGTATGTTTCTCATTATTGTCTACTGTTTTTGTTATTGATGATTGTTGAGGAGCCAACTAATACAAAACCTTTTCTGCATTTTTACTATTTAGACTCTTAAGCTTTCGGCACCTCTTGCAACTGGTCTTATCCTAGTCTCATCCTGCCCTGGAGGACAGGCGTCAAACGTTGCAACCTACATTTCTAAAGGGAACGTAGCACTCTCTGTACTCATGACAACGTATACTTCTCTTTTCAACTTGTTTTTTCGTTCTTGGATATGGTCAGAGACCTCTCGTTTTTGTAAAAATACATAATATATTTATCTAATTTCTAGGTGTTCAACCATTGGAGCTATTATAATGACTCCTCTTCTCACTAAGCTTCTTGCTGGCCAGCTTGTTCCCGTTGATGCTGCTGTGAGTTTTTTCTTTGTAACTAGGAAGAAGCAAAATAGAATTGTCTAACAATATATCCTTTCCTTTTTGTAACATCAGGGACTAGCTGTTAGCACTTTTCAAGTAGTGCTGGTGCCTACTATAGTTGGAGGTAAAGTATTGTGCTTAGTGTTTCTAGAACAGTGAATTTGCCTATGATTCCTTTATGGACTAAAGTCTTCTTGTGTGACAGTTCTGGCAAATGAGTTCTTTCCTAAGTTTACGTCGAAGATTATAACAGTAACACCTCTAATAGGAGTCATTCTGACCACTCTTCTCTGTGCTAGCCCTGTAAGTAAATTTGTATAACCAGAAAAATTGAATGTTTAGGGAGTGAAAAGTAGTATTGACTCTTGTGAAAAAGATTGGACAAGTTTCAGAGGTTTTGAAAACACAAGGAGGTCAACTTATACTCCCGGTGGCACTCCTTCACGCTGCAGCCTTTGCTATTGGCTATTGGATTTCAAAGTTCTCTTTTGGCGAGTCCACTTCCCGCACCATTTCTATAGAATGTGGAATGCAAGTAAGTTAAACTTCTCCTCCACCAATGTATATTGCCGTTTGTCTTGTTAGAATCTTCCTTTTTTAAGAAACTTTTATTGTTTCTGCAAACCGCAGAGTTCAGCGCTTGGGTTCTTGCTTGCACAAAAGCATTTCACAAACCCTCTCGTTGCTGTTCCTTCTGCAGTCAGTGTTGTCTGTATGGCGGTAAGTCTTCATCTGCATTGTTCTTTGAACAAAAGTGTATAAAAAAGATCACATGTAGTTTGTGTTCAATGGCCTTGTTGTAACATATTGATTGCATTGTGCAGCTTGGTGGGAGTGGTTTAGCTGTGTTCTGGAGAAACCAACCGATTCCAAAAGATGACAAGGATGACTTCAAAGAGTGAATGAATGGAGTAGGAAAAGCTATTTGTGTCGATGGGTTTGGTGTAATGTTTGTAGACAATGCTCCCTTGTGCTTGATTGAAAGACATAAACCAAGATCTGTATTTAAAAAGACAAACAAGGGGGTGCGTGCATGTTGAATGTGGTCAAATTTTTTGTTTGTTTTATCATATTGAACCTGATTATCCACCAACATGGACATTTTTACCATCTTTGTTGAACCTAACCAGGTGAATCTCCATATGCAAAACCGCCTCATCTGAGCCAAGGTATCGTTTTGGACTTTCTGACAAGGTAGCCCAAGACTTGAGCAAGAACACAACAGCTAAACCAGCGTGAATGAATGATGCTGATTACATTCAAGGCCATTATCCCATCAGGCGAGAAGCCATCAACCTTTAAACATGTCTATCAGATTCTATACGAGTTTCTGAGTAACAACACTGATCTACCGCTCAGTGACTCCATATCCATCAAATTTTACAATGCACTACCTCAACACCAGTAAAACAATATTACAAATTGATCCTTTATATATAGAGAAATAGAAAGCAGTGTTTAATGATTTGACCAGTGAAATTACGTACCTACGAAGAAAGGAAAAGAAGAAATGAAAACTCAAAAGGTTTGATCTGATTCTAATTCTCATCAGCTTTCCCATTCTCACTGCTAACTCCGTTGTCCACCTCCATGCCAACCGTCTCCTTTGATGATTCATCAACTACACCATCTAACTCTGGCTGCATCTTCTTCTCAGATTCACCATCTTCACCAACAACTGTATCACTCTCCATGTCGTGATTTCCGTCTTCGATTTGCGCCGTGTGGTTCTGGTACTGCTCATACACGCCTTGTGCCTGTCCCCCAAAAGATAACAAAAACATGTAACAAAGCCACTTTCCAAACAAACAGAAGTAGTTACCGAATCAAGTTTTAGCGTCGTTACCTTGTAGAACTCGTTCATCCTATCGTGAACTATGTGTGCCATCTCTTCCACATCATGAACGAGGTAAGGATTTCCAACTTCCTCTACCGCACGATCTGTATACGCTGATGTGTTCTCACTCAGGTTGAGCCCGAGGCGATCGGGTCTTTTCAGAAGAAGTTGAAACGTAGGTTGCAGCTCATAGCATTGTTCAAAGAGAGAGCGGCGGCAGAACACATACAGACCAAGCCGAGCACGTGACATTGCAACTACCAACCTTCTTACATCACGTAGATGTCCAACAAAGCGTGTCCGTACAAGCGATAGCAAAATAAAGTCATTCTGTTGTCCTTGGAACTTGTCCACTGTTGTCACCTGAGGACATAACAAAACCAGACGATCAAAACACCAAATAGACACGGAAGCATTACACAGACATTATCACACGAGAAGGATATTTTACCTTGCTAGGGGGGCCGATGAAAGAATAAGGAACACAGCGACGGTTGATAACATCACGGATTAAGAGCTTCTGCCCATTATACGTCGTCAATATCGATATCTTATTAGCAGGATATCCAAGCAATCTCATGTATATATAGACACTGACGATATATTCAGCTTCTCCCTGATTTTGATAAAACCATGGAGATGGTGTCGACTCTCCTCTCCCTTCGTAGTCAGGCACATTAATCAACTGATACTCATATGAGAACCCAGCATTTGCTCTATGAAAGATGGGTGCTTCCTTAACAATGGAAAGGTCTCCCAAGTCTCTGTATCTCCAGTTGTAGAGTTTGGCTAAGCTTGGCCTCGCTCTTCCTTGAGCATTAAGCTCAATATATGGAATACCAAGACGAACAAACCTCGTAAACAGACTCTGATCCATGTGACTATATTTCTGGAAAGCCATATTCTTTACCACGGGAGGTAGCTGGTGGTGATCACCAATCAATATACAGCGCTTGAGTCGTGAATGGCCATCTTCTTGCCTCTGAAGCAACATTGGTATGAAAGTCTCGATCTCCAAAATCTGGGCACTTTCTTCCATCAGTAAGTTATCATACTTGAATCCCAACTTAAGAAAGTCTCTCCTCTTTAATGCCGCATGAGTACACGTCATCGCTACAATCTTTGCTTGTTTGGTCATCAGGTAATTTGCTCTATCAGCAGTTGACTTGAGTAGTTCAAAGGCCCTACACTCTTCTAGCTCTTGGAACACAGTCTTGAGATGAGAGAAACAACCTTTAGCTGCCCTCATGTCTTTCTCAAATGACTCCCCACGGAAAACAGGCTTAGGCGTGTCTGAGAAGAATTCTTTGAACGGGAAGCGATCTTGAACAAAAGATGGGTTGTTCTCATTTCCAGCACAAGCAGCAAGAAATAGCTCCCAGCGAGAGTAGACATGAAGCAACCAGAAATACCCTGCTGTTTCACATGTATAACCTACATCCTCTGGAAGTTGCAGAGATCTTGCTAATCTTTCAACCTCGCTGAGCAGTTCTAAACGTCGTACAAGCATGGCATTGACACGGCCTTGTCTGCTAAAGTCAAGATCAGTGGCAAGCTCTTGTTCACCTTGACCCAAACGAAGTAGATACCGCGCTGGCACATCTCTCTGAAAAAATCAAACCCATGTAACATTTGTCGTTCAGAACCTGTTAAACCATTGCTCCATATAATTTAAAAACAGAGAGACGCCAGTAGTACCTCCATTATCTTCTCAAAAAGATCATTCAAAGCCTGATTTGAATGAGTGATAATTAAGGTCCTTTGTGAAGGACAGTTATGATATAGCACATTTAAGATTTGCACAGCTGTATCAGTCTTTCCGGTACCCGGTGGGCCAACCACCATGGTGAGCCCAGGCTGAATACCAGAGATAATCGCTCCAACCTGCAGGAAAATAGCAAGTATGGTTTGATTAAAACTTGCAACTAAAAATCATACATCTTGAATCCAAACCATATGTTAGGAAATATTTTATCAACCAGCAGAGAGGAAAGGTGTTCCGTCATTGAGGTGGAAATACTATTGGAACTTCAGGTCAAACTTTCTCCGAATAAAATAAAATAGCATGGGAACTATATCGTTCCACTTAAATGGATCAAAGAGACGAGACTAAACCAAATGCTTTCCTATTCATCCGAAAGAAAATGCACAAAAGTTTGGTTATTAAATTTCAGATATCAAACACTATAAGGCGGCCATAAAGATTCGACTTGATTGTTCTGTAAGGATATGTTAATTCTAAGGTGATCAATTGCTTAATAATTAAAAAATGTCACGAATAACAAAGCTGATGAGCATAGCCAAGGCTACATAGTAACCAAATGGTCCTAATCAAAATAAGTATACTGCTCTGAGAATGTAGAAATTAGTTGTACCTGTGTAGGTGTAAATTTAACTGAGTTCTGCTTCGGCTGGTCCTGAGGATAAGGCCCTGGGTCTGGCGGGGTATATGCCTCGACAACAAGTTTCTCCTTCGGGGAAACATCCACCATATCAACAGTGTCTGGTGGATTTGCTTCAGATTTCTTATTTCCAGAAAGAGCATTAACATTCCCTTTTAGTGTCTTGGGAAGAGTGATTCGAAACGGAGGCCTTGGATCCAGAACTTCGGCACCATCAGCACTGACGAAAGATACCTACGGTGCACGAGTATGAGAGAATGGAAAAAGCGGCAGTTCTAGATCACATGATTCACATCATATGCCAAAGAAAACAATTACTAACCTCATAATCTGGAAAACTTTCACTGAGATGTTTTGCATCAAGGAAAGTATCTTTGAAGTCCACGGTTTTCAAGAGGTTTGGCATATTAGGCCACTGTGCAGCAGAAGGGTTGCCATACCCAAGAAAAACGTTATGCAACCACTCCGGTACAATACAATATTCATTCATGAGATCTCTGATAGATTCCAGAATAGCCTTGAAGTTGTTCTCTTTTGGTTTCCTCCTCATTAGCACATTGAATGTGCCATACACATCCTCAGCACCTTTTTCAGCAATGTCTGTAACATCTATATGATACTGTGCAGCATCTAAAGCGACAGTCACAGTCCTCATATCACCTTTTGGGGGCTTCCAGTCATCCCGTTTAACTTTTCCAGAAAAATCATTCATCAGATTACCTTCCTCGTCACGGATATCGATGACTTCACAACCACGAACATACTGAAGCCCAAGCCTCTGCGGTACTGTAGCTTTAGCGGCCTCCTCTGCACCTAATGGCTCAAATGATGGGCGTATGCAAAGCAAAAACAGTACATCATGCTCCTTAAGGGAATTCCATTCAGATCTTATCTGTGTTCTGTAACTCTTGATACTGAAGGTAACTTCTGCAGTCACAGATGCTGGCTTCTCTTCTCCAATATTAGGCTGTTTCACCTGAGCGATTTTGAATCCGTTAATCGGGACGGCCATTCGTGACCAACCACGAAAAGCGGTTTCTCCCTCGTTATTAATGTGTGCAAGTAAATGTGGTACAGCTTCCTGTATATCTTCACGAATCTCATAAGTAGATTCTAGACGGAAGAGATTGAAGTTTCTAAGGAGGTAATCATGGAGTGTTAGAAACTGAAGATTAAGCTTTGGAAGAGCAAGGCAACCTTCTCCAGAATAGTTAATGCTTGGAATAACACTTTCGTCCCACATGATTTGCTCATTAGGGTACAAAGGCAGAGCGTTTATGGCTTCTTTCTGAGACTGCTGCTTCTCAAAAGAGGAGACCACGACCTCAGTCAAAAAATCCTTACTATCGGCCCAAGGATCATGTCTCGAAACCAGTTTGAGCTGTATAAAAGCATATGAAAATGAGAACGAATTTAGGTGGCTAGGTGTATTATTTTCGCAAGTTAAAACTGTAAGGGAACATAAATGTATGAAAAAAAAAAATATTAAAGCCACCAGCAGCAAGATTCCATAATGATATTTTCACATGTGAACCTACAAGAATAAGCCTTCCAGATATATATACCTTTGAGCAGACAACATCCCTTAAATCTTCAAGAGAAAGCGCAGACAATCTCCTCCGAAGATCAGAACTCTTGTGAACCGAACCAATGTTAGCCAAAGACACATCTCGCAACTGAAACAAACAAAAAAAAAAATTGAGAATATAGAGAAGACAACCCAAATATAATTAGAGAATAAAGAAGAAAGCAGATTGAAAGCTTTAAATTCCATCAGTAACATAGTAGGCAAAACTATCTATCTATTGATGAACCATGGATACTAGGAAATACCTTAGGTATTTTCTTAAAAGCAAGTAGCTGGAACGCCATAAAACGATCGTAATGAAATTGAAGTGCTTCATCATCAGTTAATTGTGTTCCATCATGATCCTTAATCTCAAACTTTTCGTAGAACTGTAACAAGTCAACTAATTGGGCAAAAAGCTTCCCCTTTTCATGTTTGTATAGGACACTCAGTCGACATTTGGCAACAACTGCTATATCCGCCACAAGAGGTCGTAAGTATCTGTAACAATCAAAGTGAAGAGATGGAGAAAGAAAAAATAAGGTCCGCTAACTGAATGGTACAGAATATGGACACAGCGTATCAAGATAAATAACGAAGATATTATCAAGACCAAACAAAAACACCTAGAATGCAGAATACATG
The DNA here is from genome assembly GCA_012274485.2 of Sinapis alba. NCBI lineage: Eukaryota > Viridiplantae > Streptophyta > Magnoliopsida > Brassicales > Brassicaceae > Sinapis > Sinapis alba. The sequence continues at coordinate 34,888 of MU106161.1, read as the reverse complement.
TTTTGACCTACAACAAATAACTTGCATACAGGCCCTGGTGTGAAATATTAATACCTTCTAGTTGGAAGTTGATTCAGCATATCAATGAGAAATTCCATGAATCTTTCGCAGTATAAGACAGAAGAATCATCGACCAATTGAGAAACAGCAGTATCATCAACCTCATCCGCAAAAACACCGTGATCAAGCACCTGGAAGAAAATATATGATTTTCACAACTATGCCAAAATATTTGATGAAAATAGAAACCTTCAGCCTGATAAAAACAGGCTTATTACCTCGACGAATTCTTCTATTAGGCCTCGTACAAAATTTGCTTCAGGTGATGAGGATGGATCAAACTGCTCTCCCTTTGACATAGCCTCAGCTGCCCACTTCTTTGATGACCTCTTCCACTTTTTTATTAGATCAGGTTGAAGGCAGAGCTCCATCTACAAATGTGAGAATCAAATAATGATATCAGAGCAACTAAAATATATATATATATATATATATATATATATATATAAATATAATCATCCTTACCAAAATCTATGTGAACAAATCCCCTACCTGGAAACGTCCATAAGACAAACTGTGCCAAGACTGTAATCCTGCTAGACTTAGAACAGTCTCATTAACCACCCCATCTTCCAAACTCTGCAACATCACGTAGTGAATCAAAATCTTGGCAGGCACTTTACGTGAGTAGCACATAGTCACATACTCCGCGATCAATGCCTACTACATATTATCTGATCTTGAGCCATGTCCAGCTGCAATCTAAAATACTTCTTCCTACCTATATATATATATATAAATTACATATTCAAGAAACAGAACAAACCTGAAAAGCATTGATCATGAAGACCAAATAATTCGTCTTCTCAGCAATAGTCAACTCCCTTCCCTACAATAGTAAGCCAAGCCAAAAATAATGTTAACATACGAATGGTTTAACAATTAGTGATTATAGTCTATAACAAATCCCTCATTGTAAAGAAGAAGACCTCAAACCTCTTTAAGTCGAAGAACCTTCTGAAGAAACTCTTTGAAAAGATCTTCACGATCATGAAAGCAAATCCAAGCCGCCACATTCTCCCGGAACTACAAATCGCACGCGAAGCTGTGTTAAAGTTCACACCACCATCAGCAGCAATCAGTGAAGCGACGCTACGATAGAGCAAATGCTTTTACCTTCTCGTTAATCATAAGAATCATCGACATAACATGCTCGAAAGAAGCCGTCTCAGGATCGAAATTAGGCCACAGGTAGTTCTCCAGGTACTGACTCACTTCGAGAACCATCACCCGCTGCAGCGGAACAGGTTTCCGTCCGCTGGTCATCTTCAGCTCCGCCGCGTAAATCTCCTTAACGACTTCCGGATCGAACGGTTTCCCGGGGAGCTTCCCTCCTCCTCCGGGGGTCTTGATCCAGCTCTCCTCGGCGATCTTCGTCAGCCTGTCATGCTGAATCTCGGATAGAGTAAGTGCCTGTTCCGTAGACTTTCGTCATCTTTCTGTGGGATTTTTAGGGCTTAAGCGTCGCGTCGTCGTCGTCGACGACGTTGAAGATAAAAGGGAGGCTGTGTTAATGACCAGTCCGACCGAGTTAGTTTAAAGGGAAGATGGGCCTGGGCCGACATTTATGCTCACGGAATTATAATATCTGGATAACTAAAACTTAAAAGCCCAATGCTTCTTGGGGGTGAAATTGAATGTACGGAAGATGTTCAAGAAATTGCAATGTTCTAATAACTAGAAGGGAAAATTCCTTAAAAATACCCAGACTAATTTCCATTTGCTAATAAAATACATGAACTATTTTGGATCCACGTTTAATACATGAACTAATTTTCGTTGCCTATTAAATACATAAACTTTTGAAATTCGCAGGTTTTACACATCGTTTTAGACGGCGTTAAACTTTATTTAACAGAAGTAACGACGGCGTTAGTGTTAATTAAACACATGTTTAAATTATGAAATCAAAATTCCTTAAAAATACATGAACTAATTTCATTTGCTAATAAAATACACGAACTATTCTGGATTCCCGTTTTAATACACGAACTACTTTTTGTTTTCCATTAAAATTGTTTAACAGAAGATGAAAATCCTCCTGGTAGATTATATTGTTAGTTCATTTAAAATTACCTAGTTTTCTTCATTCTTTTTCACGACATAGAAATCGACTTTATTCTGAAGCGATATAAAAGGAAATCAAAGGAAAGAAGAAGAAAATAAACAAAGTTTGGAGAATAAAAGATGTTGAAATTGATTAGGGTGACATACTCGAATTGAAACTAACTTGGCTCAATCGATTTAAGAGGTTTTGGCTGAAGGTGAGCGTGCTTTCAGAGTTTAACCACATGTTTAGTTAAAACTAACGTCATCTTCTGTTAAACATAGTTGACGTCGTCTAAATCGATGTGTAAAATCTGAAAAATTTCAAAAGTTTGTGTATTTAGTGGAAAACAAAAAGTAGTTCGTGTATTAAAACGGGAATCCAGAATAGTTCGTGTATTTTATTAGCAAATGAAATTAGTTCATGTATTTTTAAGGAATTTTGATTTCATAATTTAAACATGTGTTTAATTAACACTAACGCCGTCGTTACTTCTGTTAAATAAAGTTTAACGCCGTCTAAAACGATGTGTAAAACCTGCGAATTTCAAAAGTTTGTGTATTTAATAGGCAACGAAAATTAGTTCATGTATTAAACGGGGATCCAAAATAGTTCATGTATTTTATTAGCAAATGGAAATTAGTCCGGATATTTTTAAGGAATTTTCCCTAACTAGAAAACTAATGAGTAGACGTATTATTAGTTATCGATGAGGCTCAATCGTTAATTAAATTATTTTTTATTATAAGATATTTTAATTTTTAATTATTTTTATCAATTATTGTAAATATATACAAACAAAAGAATTAGCCAAATTTATAAATTGTATTAATATTATTTTTAATTTATGAGATTTAGATTAATTTATATTAGTCTAAACCAGTTTAAAACGTTTTAATTCATTCTAGAATAATTTAACCGATTTGAATCATATGAACTGAGTTTTTATTTTTTTGTTTATACTTTATTTTTTATTTTATTTTTGGAATAAAATATGAAGCATGGATGGAGATGGTCTGGACGAGGACCTAAACCGTTTAAAACAATCTTTTATAACCATGTAGCTTGGTTTCTTCAATATTCAAAATAAATGTGATTGATTGGGTGGCAATATCATCTAGTTTAATGTTCTAGATCAACTTTTTCTTTTAAGAAAATGATGAGATTTGCAACCCCCTAGTACGAGTTACGGTGTATGGATATTACTGTACTAAGAATAGGCGAATATACTTTCGTACAAAGCAAAAAGTACGTACTACAAATACGGAGGAGGGGCATTTACGTCATCTTAATACTTAATTCCGGATGGATTCGTTAACGGACTCCGGCACAAGTGGAGTCGCAGACACGTCCGGATCTCAGTCACTTACGAAGAACCAACATCCTTAATCTCGCGACACGTGTTCCTAATCGTCTTCAAAGTTAGTAATTTTGACACGTAGGACAACCACGTGTACACTATATCCTTCACCTTTATAAAAAACCAAACACAAAGCTTATCCTCTGTCTTCTTCCTTGTTTCAGATCATAAAGATTTTGTTTTGTTTTTACCGTTTTTGAAATTCAGTTTTTTTCTTCAAAAACCAGATCATAAAGCTTTGACGTTCTCGCGTCGTCGCGTATCTCTGAGAATTTATTACCGTATCTAAAGACTTCAGAATAAAGCAACCTTTCTCCCTTTTTTTTTAAATATATAATTCAAAGTTCGCTCAAGTTCGAAGCTATTCCATCGCAATGCCGTTTCACACGAAGATCCAACCGATAGACTCGGATGTATTATTATCGGAAGATCCACCGACGATGAAGCAAATGCCGAAGTCGCGTTTGAAGCGTCTCTTTGAGCGTCAGTTCAGTATCAAGAACACCACATTCACCGTCGGCGACTTAGACGCGCCACCGCTTTCTAGAGGCAACTCGGGAGATATCGAGCCGAGTTCCGTCTGTTTGGCGAAGATGGTTGTAAGCTTTATGGAGGAGGAAGAGGAGGAGGAGGAGAAACAGAGGTGCGGTCGTAGCCGTTGTAGTTGCTTTACCGGGGGTGGAACAGAGAGCTCTGACGATGAATCCGAATGGTCGGATGATCTCATCAAGTGTTGTTCCTCTGGTGAAGCTTGCGTGATTCTCAAGGTATGATTCTCTTATCACATTCTCTAAGGAGAATGCAAAAAACCTAATGGGTTCAGATTCATTTGTGTAGAGTTTAGTCCTGTGTACGAGCATCCGTGAAAGGAATGTGATGGCTGATCTGACCAAGATTGTGGAAACAAGTAAGCGTAAAGACCAATCTCGCTTGAAGCACGTGGCCAATGGGTTAGTGAGCTTAGGTTACGACGCGGCTATATGCAAATCTCGTTGGGAGAAATCTCCTTCCTATCCTGCTGGTATGATCCCATAACAAAGGCCATTCCTTAGACTATGATTATCCCGGGTTTCTTAAGGTGGAGTTCTTAGCGGAATTTAAGAAACTGTTTCTTAACTTTTAACTAAAAAGTTAAGAACCGGTTCTTAAAAAAGGTATTTAAGACCATGATTAACCCTGGGTTCTTATGTGGGGTTCTTAGCGTAATTTAAGAACCGGTTCTTAATTTTAACAAATAAAAAGTTAAGAACCGGTTCTTAAATAAGACATTTAAGAGTCTGTTCTTAACTTTTTCTTTATTAAAATTAAGAACCGGTTCTTAAATTATCTTAAGAACCTCACTCTAAGAACTCTGGGTTAATCATGCTCTAAGAACTGGTTCTTAACTTTTTTTTTTTTTTTTTTTTGTTAAAAGTTAAGAAACAGTTTTTTAAATTTCGCTAACAACCCCACCTTAAGAAACACTCGATAATCATGTTCTTAGCCTTTGAGTAGGAGAGGTGCTTACAATACATTTGCTCTGTTTTTGAAAAACAGGGGAATATGAGTATGTGGATGTGATCATCCAAGGCGAAAGGCTGTTGGTTGATATTGATTTCAAGTCTAACTTCGAGATTGCTCGTGCGACCAAGACCTACAAGTCGATCTTGCAAACATTGCCTAGTATCTTTGTAGGCAAAGCGGATCGGTTGCAGAGGATCATAATGCTTCTAGCTAAAGCAGCAAAGCAAAGTTTGAAGAAGAGAGGACTTCATGTGCCACCGTGGAGGAGAGCTGAGTATGTTAAATCAAAGTGGCTGTCTACTTATGTTCGTGGAGAAGACAAGCAGGAGGAATCAGTAGATATGTTGAGTGCATCGGTAGGTTCCATAGTCTTTGGTGTTTGAAGATTGTGTGGAAGCTTTGTTAAAAATGACATAAAAAGCTTCTAGAGAGGTGTTGTGAGAGATAAAGAGTGTTCGAGTCCCTTATAGTTTTTTTTTTATATTAAGGGTATGAACTGATGAACCACAATGTGTCTCCTCCCCTTATCTCTTTTTTTGGTGTAAGGGAGACTGTGATCAGACTCTGTGACTCTGTCTTCGTTTTTGTGAGATTAATGAATTGTAATAATTGACTAATAATTTGAGAAGTAAAAATGCTCCTATAGTACATTATCAGAGTTAGTAAACATGGACCACCTAGATAACAATGTGGTCTATTTCTCCTTGTTCACGATAGACCATTCTTCCACAAAGGTATAATTCCACTAAACAATACAGAACAATCACTCTCTTGTTCCCTAACCTTGACCCAACATATCTTAAGTCCTTTCATTGTGAAAACAATATAAAGAAGAATTCAAAACCAAGAACATCACAAATAGTTAGAACCAGCTTTAGCCTCGAAATCATCATCAGCAACTTGTCTCTATGCCCAGTCCTACACTGATCCAGATCAGAAATGACTCATAAGAAAGACAGAACAGAAAGTCTGATCCAACTAGTTGGTTGCTTTGTGAGGTTAAACATTATTTTAGTAACTATTATATGTTTTTAAGACACTCAATAATATCATTTGAGAAGAGAATGAGCTGGCTTCTATTGAGTTTTTGTTACTACATTATTAAACTTATAATGTCATGTACTTTAATTTGCATATATAAATATTTATTTAAGATAATTTGGTTGACGAGATTATGTAGTTCCTTGGCGTGGAGAGCAAGATCCTCGTTAAATAAATTTAAGATAATGCTTGCTCAGATTCTGTGATTATATAAGAACAGAGTACTTGCAAAGTAAAGATACTATCAAAGACTTTTTGTTAATAGCATTTACAAAACACGACAAACAAACAAAAAGTGGCTATGGATTATACAGGCAACAAACTGAAGAAACATGAGTTAGAAGCTGAGAAACGACTCAAGAAGGTGGAACAAGATTATCTCCACACAAGCCAAAAGTACACAGAAACAGATGTAAGTTTGTAAGACATGTAATCTTTGAAACATACCACCCAAACATTGAAATGATCTTCTTTTTTTTTGTTTGTGTGTGTGTGTGGCCAGTCACAGTTCGAGAGCTTATTCAGTGAGAGAAGGCGTGCCGACGGTCTCTTTTACTCGGCTCGAGAGTTCATTGACTGGTGCAACAATCTGGTAAATAAACTGCAGGAGGCTCTTGACAAGATACCTTCAACAGAAGAAACCATTGATCATGTAATGCTATTCCAAATATAAAAAAAAAATATCATTAAGAAGTATAACACAAATCAATCATAATTAACATACAATTTCTCCTTAAACTTTCTTTGAACATCTAGAGCCTACAATTCTCGATGTCCAACAGCTTTGAAAGCTTGGAACAAGAACAATGCCAGAAGCTGGACTCTGAAGCAATACGTGATTTCAAAGAAGTTAGCCGTGAGGTATTAGTACTCTTGTGTACGTACTTACAAGTATCATAAGTGGCCTTTTAATATTTTGTCTTTCTATATCATTAGCTCTACTCCATTCAAAGAAAAATGCCAAGGAGTGAGAGCAGAAGATCTATACAGAGCCTCTTAAATGAGGTTAAAGAGAAAAACAAGTGTAAAGACAAAGCTCTTTTAACTTGTACACTGGTTTGTAGCCCTACAAGTTGTGACAGTTTGAGAAAATCTGTGGAGCTGGAAATAAAAGTAAGATCACTTCTTTCATTTGAGCATTAATCTAGACGATATTAAGTTAGATAGACTTATAACCTAAAACTAATTGACGATAAGCTCAAATCGTTTATATATTACTAAATCTCATTGAAACTCCAGATGTGGGAGTTTATACTCTTATACACACTTTTCAGAAATTAAAACTCATTAATCTCTACATAATCTCTAGGTTCTAAAGAAGCTGATCAGAGAGCTTCAAAAAGACTGGGAAGACAAACTGCAGACTAAGCAATGTGCATGGAAACTATATAGCGATTCAAAACGAAAAGTGAAGCATCTAGGGAAGAAAAAGAAGCACCTATCTGAACAATGGGACGAAGAAAAAAAAGTACATGCCCGGTACTAAGGAAAAGCATGAGAGGAGGATAGGTACATATCCTGAGGCTGAATATATCAAGATGGTGAATGATATAACTTACCATGATTGGATGTAATGTTTTATTTCATCTTCATAGTTACACATGCAACATGTACACACAAAATAATGGTCTCTCAAGTCACAGATCGTAGCTTGGTTTGAACAAAAAATAACTAATGTTCTTCAAAATACATAAAAGACTTGGCAATATTCTTCAGCTATATATATAGTCAACGTCAAGGTGATTCTAAAATGTTTATTTCTAGAATTTAATCACAAAAGTTGGACCGAGCCAATATATAGAATAAACTAAACACATGACTGATTCAGTGACAAAGATATAATCTCAGAAAAGAAAAGATAAAGACAACAACGTAAACTTCCAAGAAACAGCACAACAATCACTATCCCTTGTTCTCTAAGCTTTGACCAACCAACAAAATCTAAGTAATTACATAATATAAAACAATAAAACTGGAGAATTCAAGAACATCATAAAATAGCAAAGAACCAACCACCTTTGGCCTCAATGGCATCATCATCTTCTCCAAGAAAATTCATAGAGAAGGCTCTTTTTGCAACTGGTCCCTTTGCTCTGTCCTACACCGATCCAGACCAGAAATGGGTCATAAGAAAGCATCTAACTTCATTCCTCCAAGACTTCTCAAACTTCGACCTCTCTACTGATACTTTCAACCACAACAACGGAACCGCAGTTCAACTCTTTCGTCTTGATGGCTCTCTACGTACTCCTCAACAAAACACAGCTATACAGTTGACTATTTGGGTTCACGAGAACTACCCGTTGACTCCTCCTCTTGTGTTCGTGATCCCTCCTGATTCAACGGTCTCGGTTCGGACCAACCACCCATTCGTCAACTCTTCTGGTTTCACAAACTCTAACTACATCGAGACATGGCAATACCCACCATGCAATCTCCTCAACTTCGTTCGAAACCTCAAGAAAGTTCTTGCCATTGACCACCCGTTTGTTCAGACAGACTCAGTCCCGACCAAGACTCGGTCGGTTTCAAGACCCGAGGCTCTAGACAGATTAGTCACGAGTCTTCACTACGACGTTATGGCAATCATGTCAAGATCAGAGGAAGAGATTGAAAGCCTCTGGAAACTTCAGACAGAAGTGAAGGTAAGATCAGACTCGGTGAGAACGATCATCAATGACCTTGAGACAGAGAGGGAGACACTTAAGGAGAATGTTGTGAAGCTCAAATACGACACGGATGTTCTGGATATATGGGTGGAGAGGAACTATCCCAAACTGATGAAAGCAACGTCCAAAGATGTGGGAGTCGAAGAGATGTTTGAAATGGAAGAGGAGAAGAAACTGTTGGTGGAGAGCTTGGCGACAGATAACGCCATTGAAGATGTGTTGTGTACGTTGGAAGAAGGTAGTAGAAGGGGAGAGATGGAGATTGGTTCGTATCTGAAGCATGTTAGAGTCTTGGCGAGAGAACAGTTTTTCTCGAGGCATCATCACCTATTTACAAACTAAAAAAAATAGTCATTTTGGATTTCTATCTTCTCCTGCTTAATCTTCCCTTAAATTTATATATTTTTCATGAACTTAGACGCAACAATTTAATACGTACTATATAACATAATGTCGCCCCACAGTGCAATAATAATGTAGTGAACTTTTGGCTAGTAAGTTATGTTTGACGAAAAAAAGAAAAAGAAGGCAAGTAAGTTATGTTTCAAAACAAGTATCTCATTTGGTTTTAGAAAGATACACGTTATAATGTTTTTTGTTTTGTTTTAAAAGAATATATTAGTCTTCTATGCATATTTAGTTATAAATCATAATTTTTTAAAAAAAATTAAAATTTTTTAAGAAAGAAAAATAATGTTTTTATAATAAAATTTAATATGTATGGGAAAGTCCAAACATATTTTGATATAATTTCTATATTCATATTTCCCGTTACAATAATAAAGTCCAAAAAGAAGAAAGAATAATCATATTTTGATGATGTTAACATTTCATACTTATCCAGATCTGGAATTACTAATTTTCAAATGTAACTGGTGATGACTTTTTTAGTTGCCTCACAAAAAAATAAAAATATTTTCTTGAAATTCATTATCATAGTTGACATCAACTTACTATAAACTACATGTGAGATGGATTCGGATATCCAAAAAATTTAGGATATTCAGATTTAGATTTGAATTCGTCAGATCCGTGATTTTTAGTATCCGAATCCGGATATGTGCCTTCTGGATATTCGGATTTTGGATATCCGTCTAAATATTACTCCGGATCCACAAAAAATAGTTTTTAAAAAATTAGTAAAATATTAAAATTCTTTGGAGTATTATTTGTGAGTATCCGGATCCATAAAAAATAATTTTTAAAATACTAAAATTCTAAATATAATATATAAATTCTAAAATTTGTATGTATATATAAGATTATAAAATTAAAATATAATACTATAAAATTAATTTTCTGTATAAATATTAACAGTTTGATAGTAAAATATTAGACAGATATCCAATACTCGAATCCAAATACCAATTTTATGATCGGATCTCGGATAACAAGTCTCAGTCCTACTATAAACATTGTGCTAATATTAATTGGAGTTGATAACACCAACAATTAAAGTAATACAAAGAGTTAAATGGTCCGCATGTCTCCAGAATTACGAATTTGACCCTCCGATGCAAGTCAGCACATCTTGAAACACAAAGGGTGAAACAGTAACCATTCTGATGGGAGACCCCAGTATTAATCCAGTGTGTTCCAGACGTAAACTTAAGATCTCGTGCACGCTTGCCTGCCCGTTTCCTCTCTCTCTCCGAGATCCCTTCTTCTACGAACGAGCCTGTGCTGTGCTGTGCTGCTCGCAGTTCCCCCACACGTATTGAAATTGAAAACTGGGAATTTAGATTAAAAAACTGGGCTCTCAAAAATAATGGATCGGGAGTTTGTTTTCTTATTGTCTCTCTGCCTCTTGTTGCAAACCTCTCTCTCGATCGACAATTTCCACCAAGCGTAAGTGTCATCTCTCTCTCTCTCTCTCTCCTTTGGATTTTGTATAAAATGTGAATATATAAAAAAGCCTTTCTGGATTATCCGACCGCATCTTGTAGTTTTGGTAATTGGAGAAAGACAATAATTGCATTGTTCATCACAGCTTTTGATTGATTGATACAAAAGCTGGTTCCTTGTTGCCTAATGCAGGTTTCCTATAGTGGAGCCTGATCCAAATCATACAAAGCTTCGGCTTAGTAGAGAAGGTTTGGAAGCAATTAGCAGAATCACTACTCCTATTGCTGCTGTTGCTGTATGTCTGATGTTTCACTGCTTATCTCTAACTTCTTTTTTCATTCTCTATCTGAACCTGTTTTTTTTTTTTTTTTTTTTGGAAACATTAGGTGATTGGCCCGTATCGTTCTGGAAAATCTTTTCTACTCAATCAGCTTCTTTCCCTTTCCTGTTATGAAGGTGCTTCTTATCTCAAAAACACTCGTGTTCTGCTTACTTTTTTTCCCTCATATTTATTTTATATCATCAGGACATGGTGTATAGATCTTTTTGATGCTGAATTTTAACTTACATTAGGTTTTGGTGTTGGACACATGCGTGATACAAAAACAAAAGGTATTTCACCAAGGACATTATCATCCTTTAATTGAATATATATATATTATGATTTGTTTTGCTATTGAAAGGTTTTTAATTTTTTTTTTTTAATTGTTTGTTAACAGGCATTTGGGTGTGGGGAAGACCACTAGAGGTAGAGATTGACGGAGTAAAAACTTCCATTATTTACCTCGACACTGAAGGATTTGAAAGTGTTGGAAAGTCTAATGTTTATGATGACCGGTACCCATACATTCACATTTTTTTTTTTTTTTTTTGAAAAATTAGAGGTTTGTTTGATCAATTATTTGTTGCTGGTTTTCAGAATATTTGCTCTGGCAACAGTTATGAGTTCTGTGCTTATCTATAATCTGCCTGAAACCGTAAGTTGTCCTCCTGCCTCTGTCTTTGTTCAGATATTGCTTATAGTTATATAGAAACATTATAATATATACTTCAGTTACCATGCCACAAGTAAAAAACTAAAGACTAGGCAGCAATGATAGATAGATACAATCATTTAATTTCTGAAAGTTTACAAATAAGGATGTGTTTTAATAGAAGTTCATCTACATTTCTCTTTTCTGATATGAGTTCTCATCAGATCCGCGAAGCTGATATTTCTCGGCTCTCCTTTGCTGTTGAGTTAGCAGAAGAATTTTACGGAAGGTTTGCTTAAAATTTACTCTGCACTTGTCTTTTCTCTTAATAAATGCCTCTATGAATAATTAATACTGACTAGCTTCTATTTTGATTGGGTCCTGCTACTCGATTGACTAGAGTAAAGGTACTTTTCTTAACGCTGCTTCTGTTATTCTTGATCAATATAATCTTTTCAGAACTTTGTTTCTGATCTGCGTGTTCTGTAGGGGCAAGACGTTGCTTTTGAACCGTCAAAGCTTCTGTGGCTTATCCAGCGTGATTTCCTGCGTAAGTGCATTGTGTGAAAACATGCATAATAGTGCTTAAAACTCTATGTTTCTGTTTCCATTGTATTCACTGAGTTGTGTCATGATTGACGCTACTCCAAACTTCATGCAGAAGGGAAATCGGTAAAGGAAATGGTGGATGAAGCTCTCAAACACGTCCCTAATGAAGATGGTCAGAGTTACCTTTTCCATTCTTTAACTGATGTAACTTTATTAATTGATTTGTTATGTTTTCAGGTAACAAAAATATTGATCAGGTATCTTCTTCTTTCTTCTGCATTGTGCCAGTAATCATCATTAATAATGTCTCAGAGGTTATCTACCTTTTTCAGGTTAACCGGATCCGGGATTCATTGGCTATTATGGGTGACAACAGCACTGCCTTTAGCTTACCACAGGTTAGCAAAATTGTATATATGTTTGCATACCTGCTAGCCGTTTTCCCACAAGGAAACCTTTAATTAAAAATGGCTGTTTTTGTGCATGAAAGTATTGTTGTTATCTTTAAAAGTATTTGCTACATAACTTCTTTTTTTTTTTAATACCATTATGGTTGCTACCTTTAAGCCATTCTCAAAATTACTCTTTCCAGTGCTTATAAGCCTTTAAGCAGAATAGTTTTCCCACAAGTAGAATATGATGAAAAGATTTGTCTGATTTGACTCAGACTTGGTTGGATTCTTCAACACTCTTTTCTTGCGCACATACATGCTTCATTTATCATAACTTTGCTCCTTTTTTTTTTGTTATTTAGCCTCACCTCATGCGGACGAAGCTGTGTGATCTGAAGGACGAGGAACTGGACCCTACCTATGTTGCAAGGCGTGACCAATTGAAAAAGCTCGTTGCTAGTATCCTCCGACCAAAGATAGTTCAGGGGAAAGCACTAAACGGAAAGGAGTTTATATCTTTCCTGGAACAGGTGAGTGTCCATTCTTTTTGATGTATGGCTTTGAATTTCTCAACACAAATGATATGATGAGTGAGTATAAGTGTGTCTTTGAGAAATCACACTTGTTCCCTTGTATGCTTATTATTGATCTATTGCAGATACTGGATGCGCTAAATAAGGGAGAGATTCCATCTACAGGGTCACTAGTTGAGATTTTCAACAAAGATATTGTTGAGAGATGTGTGAAGCTGTACAATGAGAGGATGGTGAAACTGCGGCTACCTATGTCTGAAGGGTATCTCCAAAGTTCCCATGAAACGGCGCATAACGAAGCTATTAAAGCATTTGACGCTCAGCATTTCGGAAGACAACATGCAAAGAAATCTGTAGATCAGTTGGATGAACAGATGCAGGAGGTATGAGTCCATATATGCTAATCTTAGTGGATGAAACGAAAAGGAATGATTCTGAACAATCTTGTGCAGGTATATAAGAATTTTGTTCTTGCAAATGAATACCAATCGTCAAAGCTCTGTGAGGCGCTATACACAAAGTGTGAAGACGACATGGACCACTTACAAGCTCTCCGGCTCCCTTCCATGGCTAAATTCAATGCAGGTTTTGTGTATTGCAACCAGAGTTTTGAACACCAATGTGTTGGTCCTTCGAAACAAAACTATGAGCAGAGGTTAACTAAGGTAATAGAGATACACGTCTGTCTACGTTGTACTTATTATATTTTCAGTTTCAACACTATTTAACAGTTTATGTGTGCAGATGATGGGAAAGGCACGGTCTTTGTTCATCAAAGAATACAATAACAGGCTGTTCAACTGGTTGGTTGCATTCTCTCTAGTAATGGTAGTGGTGGGAAGGTTCATTATAAAATTCATTTTGTTAGAAATGGCGGCATGGATACTATTCATATTCTTGGAGACGTATACAAGGATGTTCTGGACAGCAGAATCTCTTTTTTACAACCCAGTCTGGCATTTCATCGTTGGGACTTGGGAGACTGTTGTGTATAGTCCCGTTCTCGACTTGGATAGGTAACAACAACATGTCACGCTGACTAAACTTCTATCAACCTCTTGTGCTTATCTAATTATGCTTTTTTGTGTGGGGGTGAATAGATGGGCAATTCCTATAGTTTGCATAATTGCATTGTGTGTGCTATATTGGCGGTGTTATGGAAAGTGGAAACATGGGTCTAGTTGGCTTCTTCCGATGTACAACAAGAATGGTCGGAACAACAGGGAACGGTCAGAGTAAAACACATTGCTCCTCTTCCTTCCCTTTTATGACTTATAGCATCTTCACGGGCGTGCTCGTTGTTTTATCATCATCGGAAGCTCTCTGCCCGGTTACCACCAACTTTTTTGGACGCGTGCAGAAGAATTTCAGTTAAGATGTGAAGAAAGAATAGAGAGGATGATTTGATTGATCCAAGTTGGTTTTGATTTGATGCCTGTATTCACTGCACTCTCTGTACCATTTACATAGAATTACATTTTTCAATGTTTTAACTGCATATACATATATAGTAGTAGGCTGCGTAAGAGATTATTTGGGCTGCAGTTTTTTGAATATGATTTGGCAATATAAATGATATGGCTACACATGATTGGTAGGTGGCTTCTAAATTAGATTTTTTTTTATAGTATATATAGATTTTACAAATTGTGAGGGTAGATATATTGAAAGGCCCGAAAGCCCAAACAAACAAAAAAAGAAAATGCTCAAAACTTAACAAACTCGAACAAATACTCAAAAACTTTCCCCTCCAAAAGTTTAGTCATGTTTTCAAATTTGAGCTTTCCTTTTTAGTCGACCTGTTACTAATTTACCATTTTAAACTTATTGATTCGGTTGATTTTTTTCTCTCTTAATATCTCATTTGGTCTAACATTACTGGATTAGTTTATATTAGCCAAATAAACACATGATCACTACATAACTAGAATAACTAAAATAGATAATGTGAGACTAAATGTTTAGTAATAATTTATCATTATTAATGTAAAAATAAATATGAATCATTATATTTTATAAAAATAATCAATCCCACGCGAGTAGCAGACAAAGCACTAGTAGATATTATGTTTTACCTTGAAAGCTTAAGCTCTTTTGTTACTTCTACTGCCTTTTTTCCTCTATTAGTTAATTGAGAATACTAGTGCATTGCTATAAGAGGATTGATATGAAGATTCTTACTAGCAATTACAGCCGTGACCATGTGTGCAGAACCAAACGCGCTTATGTTTTATTATCCAAACTATCTTTTATGTTCCCTTCCTGGAAAATCTTAGAACATGACAGAGACACCAAGAGCAGTTGATAAACCAGACAAAAGCGCTGGCAGATCTGAGGCTGATGCAGCCGTCACAAGCTTTCCGTCAGTCACACATCCCTTTGACACAACAGCTTCACCTCCAGCCACCTTTACCATGACCTTCATCCCCTTTCCACTAGCGCATCGCTTCCCCTAGAGTTTTCATTAACAGAAATGTTACATGACCAAGAAATGATATTAGATACAGAACTTGATATAGACATTCATGATCATATTGTTTCCTCCATCTACCAAAAAACTAAATCACATTTTCTAGATAGTGAAGAAGTAGTGACTTACCTTAAGTACACCGGTGGCTGCAAGTAGCAATTTACCCTGTCCAATAGCTGCAAAGACCTTATCTTTCTCAGCAAACTTCTTGACCAAAGCAACAGCCTTTGGATTCATCACTAGTAGCTCAGGTGATCTCCCTCCTGGAACCACTACACAGTCATAATCATCAACACATACATCGTCCCAAGACGCAGTCACAAGGAAGTTGTGCCCTTGCTTCTCTGCAGGAAGCTGCCTTCCCTCCTCAAGGTCATAAACTAATGTTGCACACATCTCTCCCTTCTTCTTGTTCGGTGTCACTGCATCCACTTTACATCCTAAAGCTTGTAGTGCTCTAAACGGTACATTGACCCCATAGTCTTCCACACAGTCCTTTGACAAGAATTTTACCGAAAAAAAAAATTCAGTTAAATCGGAGTAATTTTCTATAACCGATCGAACGAACTAAACTAAATTTGTTTTGGTTCATTAGTCGAGAAATATCTACCTAAACCCGAACCAAAAAATTTGAAATCGAATCCAAACCGTTATATAAAAATTTCCGAACGTAACTTATAAACTTTACTACTTTGAAGTTTGGGTATAACCTAAAACAAACCAAAATCCAAACTAAGATCTGAAGGTATCTGAGTTAGTCAAATATGTTAATGTTTTTTTTATATATGTGGTAATTTAGATCTTTTATAGTATTTTAAAAGATTTTTCATAATTTATTTTATTTGTTATTTTGAATAATTTTTAGTTAGTGTAGATAGTTTAACTAATTTTTAATTAGATTTGTGAACAATATATATATATATATATATATATATATATTTTTTTTTTGAATAAAAAGATCTTTTATAGTATTTTAAATGGAACTTATAAACATAGTACCAAAAATCTAAATCAACCGAACCGAAACCGACTGGCCCTTTTAGCGCCCAGTCCTATCCTAGTGGACGAAATGAAGAAACCAAAGATTGAGTTATCGTAACCGATTTAACAGAATTAACCGAAACCGCATATGCCTTATTCAAACATACTATAGAACATAAAGAGTAAAATTTGAACTAACCCCAATGAGGAAAAGAACAGAAGCTTGACTCTCCTTCAAGCTCGAGACTTGGGCCCCAAGAGACTCCAGCAAAACCCTAACCCCGTCACCAAGCGTCGGCCATCCAACCATACTCACGAAATTCCCGTCCTTGACGCACTCCGTCATCTCGAACATGCTCTGTATCCCAGGCTGCTGCCACCACGCGCCGCCGGAGAATTCAATCAGAGGCTTCATGCTCTCGAACGCCGTGCACTTCACACCTCCGGCGAGAACTCCGGCAGCCATCAGCATGACCTGGCTATGGCAGCTGGTGAAGATCAGCTTCTTGGACTCGGCGAATCGCGCCACGAGATCGACGCACTTCTCGTCGGCGCTGAGAATCTCCGTGAACCTTCCGCCGGGGATGATGATGACGTCGTAGTTATCGGGAGTGACGTCATCGAAGTCGGCGGTTAAAGTCAACTGGTCAACGACTAGCTCAGTGTATAGCTCGAGGCCCGTGAAATCGTGGGCCGACATAACGCAGCGATCGCCGGCGGTGCGGTTGGGTGAAACGCAGTGAACGCTAACGCCAAACGATTGGAGGGTGTAGAGAGGAACTATTGTCTCGTAGGCTTCCATGTAGTCTCCGCATAACAGTAAAGCCGATTTCTGAACCGCCGATCCCATCTTTGGAAGTTGTCTCTACCGAACAATACACTCTTTTAAGAATTAATCTTTTGTTTATATTTTATATATACACATAATATTATTGTTATTTTATTTTATTTTTCATACATATTGTATTTGTAAATGACATGTGCGAATTTTGCATACCCACCAACTCAGTTTCACCAACCTTTTTTTTAGTTGTTTCAGTGTTCAAATGTTCAAGTTCATATTACAAATTAGATCTCAGTGTTATCATTTAACTAAAATTACATTTTAATGCATGGTAGATACTTTAAAGTGGATATTAGGGATATAGGGATATCCCCATAAATCTAAGTAATATACTAAATATTGAATTATAAGAGCTTTCAATTCATAACAAATCAAAAATAAACTCATACTCCCTTTGTTTCTTAAAAAGTGTCACTTTTACATTTTTCACACATAAAAAATGATTAGAATGCATTAATGTTTTTAATAATGGTAGTCATTCAAACAATAGTATTTAAGATAAGTAGTCATTCAAACAATAGTATTTTAGAGAAATAAAAATATTTATAAAACTAAAACATTTTGCAAAATATTAAGTTAAAAACATCAATAAATTGCATTGAAAATAAAAAACAACAATTTCTATGAAACAAAAATAAAATTTCAAAACAAAACTCTTTACGATATATCACTTAGAGTAATTCTCTTAGATAACCCCTTTTAGTTTGTTTGTCACAAAAATAGTTTTTAAGGAAGAAAGTGACCAAAATGTTTTTTTAGAAGCTAAAAAATTTATTTATATGCATTTATACCCCTAGGGTTAACTAATTTGGACTTTAGGGTTTAGAGTTAAGGGGTGGGTTTGGGGTTAGGGTTTCAAATTTCAAAAAAAAAAAATCAAAATTTCAAAAAAAAAAAGTCTATTTTGGTCATTTTATTTTTTGAGGGCTATTTTTGTGACAAAAACTTAAAAAGAGCTATTTAAGAGAATTGCCTTATCACTTATATACTTTATCACCTCCATTCAAGATGATGAGTCTTGACTATTAATTTTAGAATACTTCGGCAAATATTGATAGATCTGCGCGTTTTTGGTTTAATTGATTATGGATTTTAGATGAATCTCCAACTAAAATCAATTAACATTAACTAAATTGGCTCATAACATATAACATTTTATATATTAATTAAGATCATTTCTAACTTTGATATAAGACTTTATCTCTAATACTAAAATGTTAAAATTTTATTCAACTGCAATCATATCAAATACTAAAGTCAGAAACATATATAAATATACAGCCATGCATTGTATATTTGTATTGGTTTGTTTTTTTGATTTTTTTATCTTTTTGATAAGTTTGTTTTATTGACATTACGCTATAGAGTGAGTAATTGTGGTCCATATAGAGGCTAGCCGGTGCTAGGGACCGTAACGACGATACGGTTTGTATCAACCCAAACTCTGACCCGGTTCTCCCTAAAGTCTGCCGTCACTATAGTTCCAATCAAAAGCACAGAAACATCAAAGCTCGGGTTCTCTCTTTTTATCAGTGAAGCCGCATAGTCTCCATTTGTTCCCACAAGCTCCGGCCACGTCTTCACTGCATGAAGCCAAAGCAACCACGTACGTTAATTAATTATATCGATCGTTTCGTTACGTTTGGCATTTTATAGATCCATCCACAATAACACATATAAAGCGATGTAATTAGATTAACTGTTACATCATAACATAGCACGTGAACATGAAAAACAAAAGGAGAGATTAGTCAGTGTAACTAATAAAATATTAGTTTAGAAAAATAACAAAAAAAAGAGGCATTGATTAGAAGGGAGTAAAAAATAGGATGAACAAACCAATAAAAGCCGTAACCAATAACACAATATGATAAAAGGAAAAAAAAACTTACAAGGCATTTTTCTTTTATATATCTAAGTTGTAATGTATCTGGTATGGTCGTCTTTGGGAATCTGAGTTCATTTTATAGAATGTGATACGTATATGTCGTGTAGGTGTCCTCCCCTAGCCTGCAGATCAAAAGTCAAAACTTTAGCCTTTTAATTAACAGAAATAATTTAACTAGCCAGCTATTAATACATCCATGACTTTTATTACTCATTTGTTTGGCAAAAGATTTTAATACATCCTTTCGACATTGTCAAGCTTTGAAAATCTTTGATTGTCAATCAATATCCACAATTTGATTAAGATATACTCCCTCTCTGTTTCGATTTAATTGTCATTGTAGAAGAAAATTTTCGTTTCAAAATAAGTGTCGTTCTATAGTTTTAATGTAAAATTTATTAAAATGATTCTTCAATTTATTTTTTTATTGGTCGAAATATGATTAGTCGTATAGGTAATTGCGTTTTTATTTTAAAATATACAAAATTATATATTTTATTAATATGTGTGCATAATTTCAGAACGACATTTAAAATGAAACGGATGAATTAAAAAAAAAAAAGCATTCGTCGACCTCGAGAAAGGGGACCGCATCCCTCTGACCTTTATACGTCTGAGAGCAGTTGTCATTAGGAACGTGTACACCACTTTGTTTGGCTCACTCCCAAAATTACTCAGCGTTGATCTATAACTTCGATTTTGAAAAAAATCCGTTACCGTATCACTTTTTTTTTTATCATATAAAAAAAACAATAAAAGCCGTAACCAATAACACAATATGGAAAGCATCTTGTATATTACTTTCTTTCTAAATGGTAGATTGGTTTTATTACATTTGCTAACGGTTGCAGTTGCATGCATTTGACACATACAACAAGCAAAAACAAATAAAACTTGAAACATTTTGTTAGTCATACCGACCTTTTTCTAAAATTTGTATTTCATAAGGTCTGCTTAATTTATTTATCCACTGTTTTTTTTTGTTTAAAAGCTTTAAACAGTCTACATATACTAATTTCGTTCTTCATTAGCTGTTTTTAAAAACTGCAAATCAATATCTATTTTATATGATAGTTAGTATATAAAGCAATATAAGATGATCTTATATAAATTCAACGGTGATCCCTACATTTCTTAAGTACCAAGAGCATAATTATTGCAGGAGTTTTAGGGTGGAGTTCTTAGCATAATATAAAAACCGTCTTTTAATTTTAATTAAAAAAAAATTAAGAAACGAATCTTAAATATCACGCTAAGAATTTCATCATAAGAACCCTGCAATAATCATAGCCAAATAAGACATTAATATCATTCACTTGCAATGATTACCTTTATACAAACATTTATTTGTAACTTTGGACATCAATAACCGTTCAGGTAACGAAAGTCGAAATAATTCACGCAAAGGATAACTTACATCATAGATTCATAACCAAATCAACAATCAACTATATGCATTGTACATAGTATTTTATTCATATTAAATAAAAATAGTAACAGCATGGTCCGTATATAGAAGTCTAACCGACGGTGGGGGTTTTGATGACAATACCTTCAACTTCTTTATCAACCCTGACCCAGACCCTGTCGCACCTGAAGTCTGTAGTCACCGGAGATCCATCCAAAATCACGACTGCTTTGACTCTAGAGTTCTCTCTTTCTATCACGGAAGCCGCATAGTCTCCCTTTGTTCCCACAAGCTCCGGCCATGAGTTCTTCCCTGCATACACTCAAAGCAACCACAGTAGATATATTGGTTACTAACTTACATTTGACAATTGTAGAGCTCAATAAGTCCATCACAAGATTTTCATGGAATTTTAATTAAAACAATATGCCCTTAGACCATGCCTCTCAGGTCATATATATTTCGGTAGATGAAAACTTTTGAATTTTGTAACAGAAACATCAACATGGCGACGAAAAAAGAAAGAAAATAATATGAAATTGTATACAATTAAGAAAAATTACCGGGACATTCAGACGACATTTTGTTTCTCCTTTTATCTTTGCAGTGTTGTGATTAGTATATTTGATATGCTCGTTTACGAGTTTGAGTCTAATTTATAGAATCGGAGACGTCTATCGGTGGACGTTTGCATATTCAAAGTAAAATAAAATAAAATAAAATAAAATATATAATATACTCCTTTGGCACGATTTCGTAAAGCTTTTGAATATATATATATATATATATATATATATATATATATATATATATATATATATATATATATATATATATATATTTATTGTAGTCGGTATTCAAGCATTGATGAAGATTATTGCTTATCTGGATTGATGCTCTTACAAGTAATTTTATTTTTGAAAAATTCTTCAAGTCATACCGATCAACAGCAAGATAATGTTTCAAAAGCATATCCCTATTAATATTGAAAGAAAATATTCCCAATGATTCTGTTTACATTTACATTTTTTATGATTTTTTCACAACTCACAAGAAACACTTCACGTGTCATCATTTAATCAAATACATATATTCGCTTAAATTTGCTTCTTTCCACACGTTTTCCTCTCTTTCATCTCAATGCTCAGCAAAACTTCGAAATAAACTAAAGTTGAGTTGGGCGTAACTTAATGCTCACATTCACTCTGTAGCTGTCCATACTAATTATAAATGAAAAAAAAATCACAAGATCATGAAATAAATAAATAGATACTCCTTCCGTTTCATATTAATTGTTGTTTTGGATTTATGCACACATATTAAGAAAAATTTAATTTTACATGTTTTCAAAATAAAAACATTATTACCAATACATCTAACCATATTTCAACCAATAAAAAATTGAATAGATAATATTATCAATAAATTTTGCATTAAAAACCGAAAACGATACTTATTTTAAACAAAAATTTTACCCTACAACGATAAGTAGGGTTTTCTCGTTTGCATGAATAATCTGGGTTTTTCGTTTACCCTACAACGACATGAGACATTTATAACTTCAAACTAGAGAAACATTTCGGGTAACGAAAAACCCAGATTATTCATGCAAACGAGAAAATTACATATATAGTTTTGTTTTTATTGAGATATTAAATAGACATAGTAAAGCGTGGTCCGTAACACAAGTCTAGCCGGTTATAGGAACTTGGACGACGATACGGTTTCTATTAACCCTAACCCTGACCCTGTCGCACCTGAAGTCTCCAGTCACTGGAGTTCCATCCAAAATCACCATTGCATCGACTCTAGAGTTCTCTCTTTCTATCACGGAAACCGCATAGTCTCCATTTGTTCCCAAAAGCTCCGGCCATGAGTTCTTCCCTGCACGCACTCAAAGCAACCACATTTGATATATAGATCGTTTTAGAGATCAATAAGTCTGTCACAAGATTTCCATAGAACTAAGTAAACAATATGGAAAAAAAAATTAAACAATATGGAAAAAAAAATTAAACAATATGGTCCATATATAGACCATGCCTCCCAGGTCTGAAGTCGTATTCGGTAAAAATAACATTGTAATTATAAATGAAACATCAACATGGCAAGGGGAAAGAATAACCATGGCTTGGCCATACAATATAACTATTTATAAACCGATTTCATAGAAGAGGCTTCAAATTCTTGTTGTCCTCAAGATTTGTATCAGCTCCTCTGACATTTATGATAAATTCAATTATTTTCGTAGAAGATTGAAAAACAGTGGAATTTATTTATTTAAACTTTTACTAAGAAGAAAATATACGTCCATTTGAATTTGGTCAACTTAAGAGCACAACTAGATTTATCGTTGGTATTTTTCATTTTTTTTTTGAGAAAAGGTATTTTTCATATTGCATGGACTTGGTTTCTACTATTTAGCAAGAAGCATAAGCAACGTTTTAGTTTCAATAAGCACATCGTGATGTCTATTGAATTAGGTCTACCATTTCTTGTTACACGTGCTTGGTGGAAAAGGTTAAAAGCGTACAGTTCAAGGTTCTAAAAATTGGTTTCGGCAGCGCCTAGACGCCTGCCTAAGCAACAACTCAGTCTAAGTTTTATCTAAGGTTAAAAGCGTGCAGTTCAAGGTTCTAAAAATCGGTTTCGGCATCGCCTAGACGTCCGCCTAAGCGACAATTCAGTCTCATCCAAAATGATTTTCTTAAAATCTGATTCATGCTGATTTATATGATTCAAATCGGTTAATATTGTTCTAACCTGGTTAAAATTATCTTAAATAGATCTAAATTAGTTTAAATATATTAAATTAAAAATAATATTAATATAAATTTATAAATTTATTTATTTATTTTTTCGTTTGTATATCTGATTTTGAAAAATCCACCACAATAATTTTATAATTAAACTTTAAAACTAAAATATCTCATATAAAATATATATAAAATAAACTAATAATTAGCTAACGCCTAGACCTTGTCTAAATTTCATCTAGACCCCGAATAATCCGCTTAATCACTAGTTATCTATAAAACGTATAGCTACCGCCTACCGATTTTTAGAACATTACTGCGGTTAGTCTGCTTACCCTATAGATCATATATAAGGGCATCTCCAACCCAACTCTATTTTTTTCTCCATTTTGGAGTAAAAGTGAATATAGAGTAAATATTGCTCCAATCCTACTCCATTTCTCACTCCATAATTGAGTTTACTCCATAAATGGAATAGTCTATTTTTTGTTTATTCATCACTCCGTAATGGAATGAGAAATGAAGTGGGGTTGGAGCAATTTTATTCCATAATCACTTTTACTCCATTTTAGAGGAAAAAATAGAGTTTTACATTGGAGATGCTCTAAGGTTAGTATCAAAAAGAGATAATACTATAAATGATTTTACGACTTGATCTGAACGGGACGGGAATAAGCAAATTAATACGAAATAGAAGCGATTTAAAGCCGTAACAATATCAAATTATACAATTAAGAAAAATACCAGCACATTCGGACGACATTTTGTTACCCCTTTTTATCTTTGCAGTGATGTAATGTATTTGATATGCTCGTCTTTAGGATTTTAAGTCCCATTTATAGAATCAGAGACGTCTATGTTGGTGTAGGTGTAGTAGGTGAGCGCTTGCAGATTCAAAGTCGAAAAGCTTGACTAACGGGTTCGAAATACAGTCAGTCATTCAACATTTATAAACAGATGGATAAAGCTTTGACAAGTTATACCGTTTTTCTTGAAAATTTATAGTCGATATTAAGATAAAAAATAGACCATCGGTACTAGTAGAACCATATATTATATTGGATGGGCAGTCACGGTTCCTTATAGTTTTATTTTCGAAAGTTTCCTCTAAGCATTCGGATCGTCGACAACAAGATAAAATTTCAAAAGCATAGATAATGTTGAAAGAAAATGAATTAGGTGAAGTGAATATTCTTAATATGCTGAATGGATTCTGTTATGACGGTCAAGTCTTGTCTATTTTCAATTTTCCTAATGTTTGTGAGAATTTGATGTGGTCTTGCCGTGATTTATGAATGTTTCTTTAAAAAAAATAAAAGAATGGATTCTGTTTACATGCTACATTTTATAAATTTTCTCTCAAGAAACGCTTATAGGTTATATCATTTCTTTTGATCAAATCACATGCATCACT
Source organism: Sinapis alba (assembly GCA_012274485.2). Taxonomy (NCBI): domain Eukaryota; kingdom Viridiplantae; phylum Streptophyta; class Magnoliopsida; order Brassicales; family Brassicaceae; genus Sinapis; species Sinapis alba. The sequence continues at coordinate 10,154 of MU106161.1, read as the reverse complement.
CGTACTAACTTGATTAGAGATAAAGTTGTTTGGAATGGAACATTTCATATGATTCCATAAAATATTTACCAATTAACGTGAAATATTTTTAAAAACAATTCAACATATTCTATTTTCGGGAAAAAAAACTTTTGTAAAATATATTCCTTGATTGGAGATTATAATTAAACCTTCGTATGGAATATGTGAAATACACTAGAATTTTGTTAGTAGTTTCAGCTGCTTCTTTTTTCGTTTTATCCATTCCGCAAATAATTACATTTAATTCATAAAAAAGAATTCGTTTGCATTCTCTTTATCTTCCTCGATTTATACAGGTATTAAATAATTTTCTTAAACTTCTTATGACAAATTACTGTACACGCCCACGTGATGGAATTCTTCTGTTAATTTAACAACATTCTTAAAATTAATCTTGTTTTTTTTTTTTACATAAACGGAACTCAAATGAAACTTTTTTGGGTAATAAAGAGGCAACAAAGAACCATCGCAAATATAGTATTCCAAGAGCATAATTAATCTGAAATTATTTTAGTTAAAAGTTAAGAAACAGTTTTTTTAGCTTCCGGTAAAAATCTCACCTAAACCTTAAGATCCCCGGTTAAAACCCTACGGTCCACTATATATCCTGAGAACCCCTCTCTGCAAAGTAAATGGCGGATCCGCCTTCGAGCCCCGGCGGGAACAGGACAGGTACCTACCGATAGCTAATATAAGCAGGATCATGAAGAGGGCGTTGCCTCCCAATGGTAAGATCGGTAAAGACGCTAAAGACAATGTCCAGGAATGCGTCTCTGAGTTCATCAGCTTCATCACCAGCGAATATGTTTCTTCTTAAAAAGTTTTTTTGTTTTTTTCCTCGGAATTTTTAGATTTTAAAACGTCATTTATTATTTAGAGAGAAGGTAAGAGTTTTTACTACAAGAGTGATGAGAAATAGCAACGGCTATAACTCAGATGAAAACTGTACAAGAAGATAATTCACTTGATGGTCATACCACAAGAACGTAGATAGCGTAGATAATCCCAGGAATGTATCCTAACACAGTCAACAACAAACATATCCAGAACTCTACCTACATTCATTATATAATTTAATAATTAATTACCAGACAAGAAAGTAATTAAACTAAGGATTGTGATTAAATTAGTGCTTACCCCACAGCCATATCGGAGGAAAACGCCGACGGGAGGCAGAAGAATCGCCAGAATCACTTCAAGGAAAGTCTCTGAGCCCATTTGTTTTAGGATTCTTAAAGAAGCAAAAAGAGAGATCTAGAAGGGTTGATGATTAGAAAGAAAGTGAAGGTGTCGAGTGGGTTAAGAAGTAAATAAAGAGATGGTTATTTGACACGTGTAGTTCTTGCAGTGTGATCATGTACCACGTGTGGATGTTTTGGAGATGCACCTATAACAATGTGGCCTATGTATGTGTTGCGACCTTTTCCAGTTGAAACTAAGAAACAGAACACGTCAAGTATCTGTTTACTTCATAGCTGCTTTCACTACTTCGACGGGATCTTAGACCATGATTAACCCAAGGTTCTTAAGTGAAATTCTTATTTAAGAACCGGTTCTTAATTTTTTCTTTGTTAAAATTAAGAATCGGTTCTTAAATTACGCTAAGAACACCACCTAAAAACCATGGATTAATCATGGTCTTAGAACATGTTTATTAATGGGTTCTAGGGTGAGGTTCTTAGCGTAAGAACCGTTTCTTAACTTTAACTAAGAAAAAGTTAAGAGACGGTTCTTAAATTACGTTAAGAACCTCACCCTAAGATACCCCCAATAATCATGCCTTTGTAGATACATTATTATTTTCAATGTCGAAATAAGAGGAAGTTATTTATTTATTTATTTATTTATATACTCTTTTGTTGGATTGCCAGTTCCGAGTTGGTTCATCAGGCATTGTGTTTTTTTACTTCAATAATGTTGTCATAGTATAAAAACATGCAACAAGAACAAAAAAAATCTAAAACATATGTACATATAATTTGAGAGTAACAGAGAAATTTTACTTTCAAGATTCTCTAAAGTAGCTTTACATTGACCTACTAAGAATATAACACAGAAAATGAATATGGAGACAGTGGTCTTAGAGCATCTCCAACCCTACTGCAAATTTTACTGCAAAATGGAGTGGAAAATGCAGTTATGAACAAACAAAAAAGGCATTACTCCAAATATGGAGTAATGCTTTTTTTGTTTGTTCATGACTGCATTTTCCACTCCATTTTGCAGTAAATTTTGCAGTGGGGTTGGGGATGCTCTTACATTGACCTCTATGGTCTTTTTCCTAGCTAACTCGTTGGAGCGTAAGAAACGAGAAAGAAGAAAGACAATGTGGAGACAGTGGACAAAACCTGCTCAAGAAAACTAATTAAAAAATATTCATTATTTACAACATTGCAAACTCGAAAATTGGTACAAATGTTAACATTAGACTATTAAAGTAAAAAAAGTCAACATTTATGTGAATGTTCGGTAAATGGATTATCATAAGGTGTCCAATAACATCATAAAAACAAATACAACTTGATTTATGTCTTATCAAATGAAAAAAAAAACTTCTAATTATTAGAGCATCTCTAATGTAAAACTCTATTTTTTCCTTCAAAATAGAGTAAAAGTGATTATGGAGTATAATTGCTTCAACCCCACTTCATTTCTCACTCTATAATGGAGTGATGAACAAACAAAAAATAGATTACTCCATTATAGAGTGAGAAATGTAGTAGAGTTGAAGCAATGTTTACTCCCTATTCACTTTTACTCCAAAATGGAGGAAAAATGGAGTTGGGTTGGAGATGCCCTTAGTGCATTATTCTATCAGCTGAAACTATAATTTCTGAGAATAATAAAAATTTAGCTAATTTTTCATCACCATTTTTATAATTAATTTAAAAGAAGTTGTGATTATTGAGGAAGTAAACAATTAGTAACCGATCATTTGCATCGTCTGCTCGTTCCAAAACATCTTCGACTGCTTCACCATCTCAGACCGTTCCCCCATCATTCTCTCCTTCCAATACTCTTTGCTTCTACAAAAATATTATATAATTCATATTTATTGAGATAACATAATTTTTTGCATAAATACTAGAAAACTAATTAATGTTGTCATTTGCTTAGTTACTGGTTTGGTGCCATCTAAATTAGATATTTGTCTCACCGTATCTTTAACAGAAGGTGAAGCTCGATCATGTGAACCGCTTCCGCATAAACTCCAACCTGCATACCACATGTAACGATAATCAATTTCTAAGGCCATTTTTTATCTCAAGTTCTTAAGGAGTTCTCTTGCACTGTTCGCGAACTCTACTGACACGTGTCAGTTCACAATTAGTTCTTTAAAAAAATAAATCAGACAAAAAATAAAACAAAAATAAATAAGACCTCCAAATGATGCTCTGAGTATAGATAATGGAAACAAAAACCTGAGAGAATAAAATATTTAATGTTACAAGAATATAAGCAAACCTCTCTGCATATGGGACATTTGGAACATTGTGGTGCAGCCTTAACGCCTTGGAAAATCATTACAGAAGCAGATGAGCATGCACACGCTTTACAAAATATGTGACCGCACTTCAAAGCGTAGGGATTGAATACTGTTTCCTGTCCAATAATTATTCCACAAAAGATATTAACGATTCAGATTCAAACATGTAAAATTATTATTGTTTTCTTTGTTACCAGACATATTGCGCAAGTTAGATCAAACTCGAGCTCTATTGAGTTAGGCAGCATGAGTTTCATCACTGGTTGATCTTCGTTGAGATTTTCACATGAGACGCGACCAAACGAGTTCTTGAAGTTTCCAACTTTGTCAAGACCAGAGTTGAGATAAAAGGCTCCAAGTTCTATAAGCCAAGGTGAGTGCAAGAGTTCTATGCGCTCTGCTCGCATTTTCAATTTGAAATTCTTCCCATTCTCTGAGCCATGCACCTGGAAACATTTTTATATAACCAACAAGTTTAACGACCTTGCCTTTTTCTATAATACATTTGTTTCATCTTTGCAATAAATCTTAACCTTGTCATACTTCTTTAGTATTTTACGGATGGCAATACCGTTCATTGTTATGTATTGAATCAAGATATGGCCCTCATGGATTAAAGCTTGTTTTTCGTCAGTGAAGCATCTGCGTAGACGCATCATGTATCTTTGCATCCCAGTGGCTACATGAAGATGGAGAAGATGCCTGACTCTTGACTTGAAGCATCCTGCTATGTCGGAAGCTTCCTTCATCAGCTCCTCAAAGAACATCTGATCACACCCTGTTTTGGAACATTTTACATCAACCATGCACCCAATTAATTAGAGAAAAAAATACAATATGTAAGCAATATGAAATCTTTTCACAACAAGAAACATTTTGATTATCCATAAATAATGTAGTACGTCGTTTTTAAGAGTGCAACTGGTTCAAACCGTACTTTCTTCCTAAAAAGTTTTTTGGAAAAATATATGAGTTGGGGATTCTAATTTCCTTAACAACACTAAATGTAGCCTAACACAAATATAAAGGAACATGAAACCCTTGACTTATACTAATATACAATATATTAAAATGTTTTTTTTAGAATCATAAACTTCCAACACAAAACAAATCTATAATGAATAGAATATTGTCACATGTCTTTTGTATATTATGTCAAATCCATAATTTCCATTATTGTAGAATATTCTAACAGCCGAGATAAGAGTGAAAACAACTCATCATCTTCATAATACCACTACATGACTGGGCCTCTAGCTATACCATTGTACTGGATGGTCTTTCTAACTCAAAACCAATTGTAGGAAATTGATTACTCCTATTCTTTTCATACTTCGTTAGATCTATCTGCTCATGTAGCTGATCAAAAGGAGCAGAGCCATCGGCTTGAGCACTGGTATGTATTAGATGGATCCCTATCATCTATTGGTGTTTTTACGACTATTACCCTAAAATTATGAAGGTATAAAGGTGAAGAAGAGAGAGTATAAAGGGAGAGAAGTTATACATACAAGGACAAGATTGGTATTGGCATGAATCAGACAAAGAAGTAGCCGATGAGATTATGTGTTCATCATCCGATCTTGTTGTGGAGTTACATGTCTTGCATTTCTTCAGCACTTTCTTGAGTTTCTTATATTCAATATAACGACATTTTTCTAGGAACCACTCCTCTTCTCCATGTAGATATTCCGTGAACGTCTCTCCAAACTTCATCTTAAAATGAATAGACTATTGATTAAAAAGAGAAATATCGTCAGAGAAAAGGAGATCGAAATATTTCGAAACCAGTTAGTTAATTACCTTTTGTCACGTTAAAAACAAGAGATCTGTTCAGGTGATTAATTAGAACACCACAGAGTACTATAGCTGGCGGAGAAAGACGAAAGCTCTTCCTATAAAATTCACTTTCCAATTTAATGGCCATTGGACTTCCTATTTTTAGGGTTTCCTTTTGCTTTTTAATGTATTTTTACGGTTTTGTTATACAAACAAATCTAAAAGCAAAGTTGCTTTGGTTACCACATCAACAGTTTCGTTTTAAACGGCATGCCACTTACGTGTTGGAGAGCCAAGAAACCGAGTCATAACTCATAAGGTGGTCCCATGAAAGCTCTACGCATGAGCATCATTAACCAAAAGTTTTTAGGGTGAAGTTTTTAGTCTAATTTAAAAATCGGTTTTTAATTTTTTATTTGTTAAAATTAAGAATTAGTTCTTAAATTTCGCTAAGAACTTCGCCCTAAAAACTTTTGGTTAATGATGCTCTAATAGTCTAACTAATTAAATGTGCAACGGATCCAAACAAAATATTTTACTGAGAAATCTTAACCTTCCTAAAATATCGAGTCTCTTAATTTTCTTTGAGTAAATAAATTATTTTTTTAATTCCTAAAGTATTAAAGGAGAGATCAATCCCATTGATATTGGCAGATTCTAGTTCCATTTGATCTCATTGTTCCTATCATTTCCCCATATTTGTGGTTAAGTGGTAATCGGGACCTGGGAATAGGTTAAAACATTCTTCTGTGGTTTGAATTTCTCTTGAAACAAAATTATAGCTATGAGGAAAGTTTGAGTTTGATATACATGTCACTAGTCAAAAAGCATTCCAAACTTGAATAGGTAGTATGATAACCTCTTTTTTCAATGTAGTATGATAATCTTTTGGAAAAAAAAAATTCACTTTATAAACACTAAATATAGTCTTACCAAAGTTAACCAGATCAAACAATATGACATATAGCAGTTTTAATCACAGATTCAAATGTATTAGTAACATTTGGTTTTGAATGGTGATTATTAAATGTTAGAGATTGAAGGAGTAATATGTAACTAGTATGTTTATTCGATGATTTTGAGCTAACTAGCTTTTATTCGAATCCTCGGAATAATATATGGTGTATTTGCTGTAAAAAAGCATATTTTTTTTTAACTGAAACATTTTTAAATTTCTTTCTTCTTTTAGTTCCATACCGGTGACCATTTTTAAACATTAAAAAAAAAACATTTTTAATAGTATGTTTATTCTTTCTTCTTTTTGTTTTTGAGAATTCTACTACACATTAAATTCTCAAAAACAAAATATTCAATTTTGTCGCATTAAAGACTAAACGTTTGCTATTATTTTTTGATGAAGTCTTAAGAATGTCTTTCTTTAAAACAAAAGTTAATGTTGTCAAATTTCTAATTTGTCGCACTAAGGTTTTGCTATTATTACTTGATGATGAAGTCTAAGAATGCTTTCTACTGTGACCCACGCCTGGTATATTTAACATGAAAAAAAAAAAAAAAAAATCAACAAGAGTATGAAGGAAGTTTCAAGGAAAGAAATGTAATATTCCATGCCCTCACTTCGTCGTAACAATATTGTCTTCTGTAAAATATGTAAAATTAGTTTATAGTGCTTTTCACTGGATGAAAAATCATCTTGTTGGTTCAGACTATAGTCTTTTTCAATGTGAAATTGCTAATTCCATGTGTGATTAGGTATCGTGAGTATCTAACTCCTACATACAACAATTGAGCTTATCTATCGCATGTGGAACGATTTTTTAAGATAGTCTGGACTTCGGCCTGGGACATCCAATTCTAACAAACTAAAAATAAAAATATGTTAAATTATTGAGAGTGAGATGTTGGGAAGAATCATGAAGCCTCCACTTTTACTTTAATGTTAAACGAACCTTCTCTTTAAACAATGGCCTTTGGTGTTGGACGTTCCACTAATTACCAAATAAATTAATAGATAATAAGAAACACAATTGGGCTTTTCTTTATTCCCCTGCAATCACATGGATGCCAACATGAGTGGGTTTCGGACTTAGGAATCATGGGAGGCTAAAAGATATATTTTAATACTGGTCTCAATGATAACATTACATTTTGACCAAAGCATAATGTCTTCTATATTATATTATGTCGATAATATATTCTGCGCCATGTGGGATAAAATGTAAACTATAAGAAAGTTAAATAATTAATAAGAACACACATTAGTAAGTAATGTTTTAGGAAACAAATTTTAAGTATGAAAAATTTATATTGTTGAAAATTAAAGTTATTGTAACTTAGGAAGACGAAAATTATATATTTGTAAGTCTCAACAAATTAAAGAACTAACCAGCGAGGACGGGCTAGTGGTACTTGAGAGACCTTCGGGCTCAATACGGTCCCGACTTTGAATTCCGCTGACCATTTGGACTAGCGTTTAATCGCAAGAATACGTGGAGTGCCGTGGATCTCGTGGGATTAGTCGGTTGACCTCGGTCGCCGGACCCCACAATTATCAAAAAAAAAAAAAAGAACTAAAATAATATAGAAAATATAAGTATTTCTGTAGAAAAGTTTGTGTTTATATTCTTTTTTTTTCTATAGTACTTATATTAGATATGCCATGCTACTCGGACTCTCATCCTCATAGAATGTCAGTTTGCTATTAACAAGATATGGAGAAAACGAAACCTTCAAATCATCTATAACGCCATTTCCTCTTCTACTCTTAATGACAGTTTACTCCGAAATCAAATCCTATCACTTGGTTTGAAGGTAATTGAATTACTGGACAGACTTGGATCTCTATGTTTGGTCAGGCTGCACACAGGTGGGTGAAAAAAAATTGTTTTCACTTTTGTGGACCGTTCATGGTTTCGTCCACATTTTATATAAACCAATTTAACAAAAACGAAAAATGTATATGTATGCCTTTCCTCCTTCAGTATTTTCTTTTTTGAATAAAAGTAGTTTTAGTTTCATTTGTACTATTCTGGGATACTTTTCGCAAAAATAAACGTATAAACACTGCATAATCATCAGAAGGTCGAATAACTTTTGTTACGTGAAAATAAGACTCCGTCACGTCACCTTTTTTGATGCCATGAACGGTCGAAGAAGAGGCAACTTTGAGTTTAAGCAGAAAAGTAAGATTCTATTATTCTATCAGCGATTTTCGCCAACCTCATACATAAGCGTATACGCAGTATATAGTATAAAGTTTTAAGTACTATTCTTGTTGAAAACCACAAACTATAACTCCGAACCATAAGATTGTCAAATTTTCCGCCTCTATCAGTCCTTTTACGTGACCCTAATATTCACACAAAGATTTCTCCGCATTTGAATTCCAAAAGTTGAATTTTTAGTAAGATTTTTCGCAAGTTTAGGATGGATAAAATATATGCCAAGTTAAAAAAAGAAATATATATATGCCAAGTTTTTGTGGGGATAAAACTAATTTATGCCATGTTAGAGGAAAGAGACCATCATTCTTCGCACATATGCTGCATAGCCTGCATAGGTACGTGACGAGTTTCCCAACGTAAATGAATCATATAGCTCTATGAAAATCATAGGAAGAAGACAAAGCCAAACATGATAAGCTAATCAAGGGTTTGGCTCCGCGTCGCTGGTCTGGTCAGCGATCCCTTTGCCACGTAAGTTATTTCTCAAAAAAATAATAATAATCTCAATGATTGTTTGAATATCAACTAAATGGAATAACTGACAGAAATTGAGATGCCTTCCGTTTAGGCCATGATTATTACAAGATTCTTAGGATAAAGTTTTAATGTAATATAAAAATATCTCTTAATTACTATTTCTTAATTTTAATTCCGCAATAATTATGCATTTACACTGTTTAACAATAGTTGTCCAAGAATTATTTTGTTTAAGACTTTCAAAAATGGGTTTGATAATATTTTTGGCATTGTCTAGTGTACTAATTAACGTTTGAGTCAGCACTTTACCAACCAAATTATGATTATTTATTTGAATTCTCTACATATGTCTTAATAATTAAAATAACGTTTTTAAGGAAGAGATTTTATTGGAAATTAGGAGAAGTCTTTGTCACTTGTCTATTGTTTATTGACTTACAATTTTTAATATTAAAATAAGAGAATGAAAGGGTAGTTTTCCAATGCTTACCCTCAAATATTTTTTTAAGAATTTATATTTTACACTTTAGTTTTCAGTTTGATTAATAATTAATTATAATCATTAAAATTTAATAAATAAATAATAAGCACTTTATACGATATATTCATATAATTAGTAACATATTTTATTATTATATCAAATTACTTATAATAAAAGTAAGAACACATAAAAACATAAAATTACTATATGTTTTATGTTTTTTTATTTGTATTATAAAATATAAATACTAAAGTGAAAAGTAAATAATATTTTAAGGGGTGAATAGTGCATTTTCAAATTTGAGAATATACTATTCACCCTTTTAAAATTTGAGAGGATGTAGATTGTTACTTGTTAGAATGTAAAATTTTTCACAAAATGAAGGGATAAGGAGCTGTTGGAAATGCTCTTATATCCCCAAAACAAAATTAATTTTGTCATCAGTGATTCACTATGTCTCCGAAACAAAAGTATTTAGTCATCAGTGATCTACTATATATGTCTCCAAAAGAAAATATTATTTAGACTTTGATGTACTCAGGTTTTAACCACTAAAACCAACCGCAAGTGCACGGGAGTGCGCGATAGTATATAGGGATCGAATTCCTCAGAGACCAAGGTTACACTATAAATCTTCGAGAGAAAAGTCAAGCTAGAACGACAGGAATTTGTTTTGATTGTTTCAGTTCAGAAATGTAAATAACAGTATGTAAATTAGGTTTCACAG